>PVJC01007552.1:0-51150 GCA_004026665.1 Murina feae
TTGTCACAACAAGAGAGAGGCCACAGCTCTCTTTGCTAAGCAAGGCCCTGCTTGCAGATGAGGCTGGAGTGTTTAGTTGGGTATCTTCCCTTGAAGATGGGTTTTCTCGCTTTCATAGAACTGCAGGGTGGAGAAAGTCACTGGAAATATCTCGTCTCTCCCAACCTTAATGATCTGAGGTTAGCATTCTAGAGTGTTCCTCGTGAACCTGATTTATGGATGACCTTCAGGAATAAATGATCACAAAGGAACCTGCGAGTGAATGACTCGAGTTTGGGAAAAGGCCCCTCTCCAATGCCATGATGCTTTTTTCCAGGAAAGCATTTCTGTTTTTACTTCTCCCCCAGCGATCGAGTGTAAATACCCCCCCTCTCTCTGCAGCCCACGGGGAAGGTGGGGGGCGGGGCAGTATCGAGCACCTTGGGAATGGCTCGCTTCTCCTCTGCCCCGGGAGGGGTGGCTTTCAGGGGGCCTCGGATTCTCCTATCCTCATTGATTATTCAGATCAGTAGAGTGACGAGGCCAAGTCTCCTAACAAACTCAATATTTTTAAAAAGTTATTACATGTCTGCGTTATGATAAGGATGTAGACCATTGCATTTAGTCAAGACTTTCCAATCGAGCTTTTGGTCATGTGTTTATTTAGGTATACGCCACTATGTTGCAAACAAGGGATTGTGGCAACTTACAAAAATAGATAAAATACAATAGAATAAAAATAAAGAGATTAAGGTAAAGGTAAAAGCAGGAAGACTAGGAGACTAGAAGGAAGCCAGAGTCCAGTGGGAGACTCAGTACAATTGTTAAAAATTGTAACAAATTTGACTTTGCGCTTCCCAGTGGCCAAAGCAAAACAGAAAACATGACTGGTTACAAGATTCCTAACAACAGTTAGCTTGGCGCTTTGGTATCAACCTAATCACCTTCGAATTTTCTTTTCTCTGTTAATTTATTCTTGGCTTTGTTCTCAATGTGGGTGGCTTGGCATTAAAGGCTCTTTCCAAGATGACCCCAACCTTCTTCTTGGGTCTCACATGTGGATGTGCTCGGTGGCCTGGCCACACTGCATAAAGGCCTCAGCCACCATTTTTAGTGCTGCTGTTAGGGCGGCATACAGTTAGCATAGAAATACACTGGCCAGCCCTGAAACCCCCACTCTGCCACAGACTAAGCTGCTCTGTGACCTTAGGTAAGTCCTTTCATCTCAGTTTCCTCATCCGTAAAATGGGCATATTCAGGGTATATACCTTAGATTGTTGCGGAGATGGAAGAATACGCACATGGCATGCTTAGCACACGGTTGATGAGTCAATGAATATGGTTCATTACCTGATTTTGAAACCTAGCCCTCCACTTAGCTGCCTGCATGACTAACTTCTCTAGGCTGCAGTTTGACTATCTGTAAAATGAGGAAAACAACGATTCCTTCCACATAACCCACATTCAAGGGCCTGAGAACGGAAGAGGCTTAGTAAGTGTTTGGAGGCTGCAGCCAGAATCATCTTCGCAGACAACCATTTTGCTTGTCCTTTCATTTTTCAAAATCAGTCCATTCTCACTTTGCCTTTTCTCAGATTAATGGAGAAAGGAGTCTGAACACTTCTCACATGGTTGGGCTGTGATATCATAAAGGACACAGTCTTGTGAAGCCCACACCCAGGGTCAAGGGAAACGCAGCCCCCTTACGAGCCTGTGATGGAGCGGGATACTTGGGTGGAGGAGGCTGGACGTATCCACTGCGATGAGTCAGGCCTTGCGCGGCTGGGCGTCTTCGCTCCCCTTCATTTCAGGGGTGAGTTACAACTTAAGCAAAACAACACCACCTGACAATGCCTGACGATACAAAACCACCTGACGATACAAAGAAATGTATTCAGCACAAGATGCATTTCCCTACACTCTTAGGGATGCAGCTAGATTTCCTAACATGACAACAGGGTGTCTAAATATACAGATATCCGGGAACTGGCATTCGGGGGAGCAGCGTCTGGGTGTGTAGGGATCAGCAGTAAATACCTTTCTGAGGTGTTGGGATGGATTGGGTGTGGGTAGCCTATCGCCTTCCCAGGCAGAGCTGCCTCTAGGCCGGGAGAGTCAAGGATGTAGACGAAGACCTTCTGGAAGGAAATCGGCTGTACCCTGTTCCCAGTGTGGCCCCGTGCCCTCTCTAAACCTTTCCAGACCTATTTCTCCTTTGGTGAAACAGCGAGTTAGACTAGAGAACTTCCCAGCTCTAAAAAGACTGTCCGAAGCACATGAGAGGCAGGCTTCAAGGTCTTGTTGCCTGGATCTGAGGCTCAGGGAGCCATCAGCAGTTCCAGGTGGGAGATCCACCAGTGCTGCTCAACCCCTGGTCCTGGGCTTGGGCAGCCCTGGCACCGACATCTCTGAAGCCGGGAAAAGGGCTATTCCCTGCAACCAGGTCCGATGCCTTCCCTGGACCCGACTGCTCCGATCTCGCCTTCCCCAGCCCCCTAGGCTGCTGGACCATCTCACCAAATGACCAGGTCAGGACTGACAAAGAGGGAATCCCTTTTGTCTTGGCCCCACCCTGACCTCAGGCCTAGCATCTTGCTCAAGGCCCACCTGGAGGTATCCCTGAGTGCATATAGGTTGTGGCTTGAAATGCCCAGAGTGAAAGGACAAGGTAGACCCCAAACCCAGAGGCTCTGGAAGGGACTGGGGAGCAGTCCCAGGGCCTGGGTATGAGGCCAGAGTCAGCTCTTGTGGGTGGAGAGGGAGCCTGGGGGCTGGCCCGGCTCCCTGCCCTGGTAGAGTCGCTCTGGCAGGCAGCTGTCTGCAGCCTTCTCAGCTGTTGCTGCAGAAGCAAATGACAGCACTGAGGAAGAAGAGAAAATAGAGTTGAGTGCAGAGGGAGGGGGAACTTGGAACAGGGGGCTGGTATTTTTCTTGGGGTGTGGTTTCTGCTCAGTGGCTGGGTGACCATGGAGGTTTGGAATGTGGTTGGACAGCGGGTGGGGTAGGGTAGGAGGGCTGGCCACAGCCAAGGAGCAGGGACCTCAGCCAAAGGGCCCGAAGCCCAGGGCCACCAACGCTCAGCCAGAAGGGGGACCCGGGGTGGCACACAGAGCCTGGCCTCCACTCAACATCAGTGCACTGGCCCCAAAGGCCTCTGGTTTTCCGAAGCCCTGGGAAGGGAGGCAGAGTTGTGAGAACAAGAGAAATTAGAAGAGAGGGGAGAGGGACAGGCACAGGGGCAGCATGGTCAAGTCTCATCTGTAAAATGAGGCTGTTGTGACACATGGCCTGCCTGATGCAAACTGGCTACTTAGGCAAGGAATGTTGTCTCTCTGAGCCTCAGTGTCCTCACCTGATAAATGGGCTTAACTATCTCTACCCCTGAGGGTGCTGCTGGGAGGGTGAGGTGGGTTAGTGCGCAGGAAGCTCTGGGCACAGTGCTCTGGAGTGGAAGCAACGATTATTCCCCTGGGCGCTGAGGAAGCTTTCTGCTGGCTATGCCATATGCCCAGCTCCCGGCCCCGCCCAGTCCCCAATAAATATTTGCGGATGGAGTTCCTTGCAGGAGTCTCTATGGAGAGCCTCCGTACCCATCGCCACCCCTCCCCTGTGGGCACAGGTCCCCGCTCAGACCACGAAGTGGAGGGTGTAGGTGAGCTGGTGGCCGTTGTCCCAGGCGTATAGCACCCGCTCCTTGGGGTTGTAGTCGATCTGGGTGGTGTAGGCGTGCTCGTTGAGGAAGGGCAGCTGCGGGCGGGCATCGGTGCCGGTGTGCGTGTCGAAGGCGTAGGCCACCTGGCCCTCCCGCTGGTTGTAGGTGTCCACGGCGTACAGGATGCCGCACACCAGGAAGCAGTTGCCGTAGGAGTTGCGCCGCAGCCGCGTCTTCCACGTGGTCTCGCGGTGCACCGAGAGGTCCCCCGGGTCCAGGCGGCTCAGCACGATCACCTCGGGCTGCGCCCCGTCGCTGTCGTCCACCGCGGGGTAGATGACCCACAGTCCGCTCTCATCCACGGCAAAGTCGATGTCCGAGTGCCCGCGCCACTTCCAGGGCGTGGTGTCCTCGTACACGGCGTCGGGCAGCAGCGCCCACGAGGCCACGAAGCGCTGGCGCAGGTCGTACTTGATGATGTTCTTGGTGAAGGCGCGGTTGTAGTAGAAGGCGCCCTGGTACACCACGTGGCCCGTGCCGATCCAGTTGTAGGGCAGCTTGTACATGTTACTCCAGCGACCTGCGTGTGCAGGGCAGCTGGTCATACCAACCCTCGGCCCCCCGCCCCCAGGGACCAGGGAGGCCACCCAGGGCTCTGGGATGGCTCAGCAAGCCACCGACAGAGTGTGCTGTGGGCCTGGAGCTGGGCCTATCATCCTATCCCTGCAGCCCCACCGAGGAGGGACTAGTAACCCGTCTGCCGAGGAGGAAACAGGTAACCCAGCCCCTGAGCAGTTGGCTCATGCTGCTCCTTTTATCTGGCCGGCCAGGCCCCAGCCTATCTGCCTCCTTATCTCTCAGAGCCCTGGGCCATGCTACCTCCTCCGCGAAGCCTTCTCTGATCTCCCAGCTTGGGCGGGGGGCCTCTCCTCTGTCCGCCCACACCTTTGTCTTTGCACCTTTCATTGGCTTTTGGGCCCCTCGAGGCAGGGGCCAGGCCAGTTTGATCTGGCAGAGGAAGGACTTTAGCCGTTCCAGGTCACAGCCTGTGACACCACAGCTCTCAGAGTAAATCCAAATTCTTTCACGGGGCACGCAAAGCTGGCCCCAGCCACTCTCTCATTATACGCCCCCTCCCCCTCCCTTCTATGTCTCAGTGCTTCTTCCCATTGCCGAGCCTCTTCACACACCGGGCCTTTGCCTGGAACAGCTTTCCTTCTCCTTCCTCTCCCTCCCCTAGGGCTCAACTCAGCATCACCTCCTCTGGGAAGTCTTCCCTGATCTCCCACAGGGTTGCGGCTGCCCCCTGAGCTCTCCCTCTAACACTGTATGTAGTCAAACTGTTTCTTTAAGTCTCTGCCTTCCAAGTAAGACTGCAGTTCTGCAGCCATGTCTAAATGACCCCTTCCCCCCACCATGCCCCAGATCTGATAACCAAAATTCTGTCCTCCCTGCCCAGACCTGCAGCTCCTCTGAGGCCTGGGGCCCTGCTCGCCTGTAAAACAGGGTGGTAACCCCCACCTCCCTCCCGTCTCCCGCCTCCCTCCCGGATTATAAAGACAACATGAGCTGACTCACACAGGCGATTAGCATATAATACCCACCAGTGGAAACTCTAAGCATTGCTCCCCTTGACAGTGAGTTACCCTCATGAGAACAGGGCCTTGTCTATCTTCTTTGCTGGGGCTTCCAGCTTCTGGCATGGTGCTAGCGCTTAGGGGGTACCCCAGACTCCCCTTCTTGGGGTGGCTGACCGTTTGGAGCTCGGCCAGGCTGGGGAAGTCTGGACCACAGGAAACCACAAGGCAAGGAGGGCCAACCCTCCCTGGGGGACTCTCCCAGGCCACCCACACCCTGCCCGGCTCCCATCTCCAAGGCCCCTGACCTTGCTTGAAGTTTTCCAGGTTGCGGAACTCCACCAGGCTGTTTCCGTAGTAGTAGTTGGTGACGTAGATCCTGTCATCCTGCGCAGCCGGGTCCTTCATCCAGGCTCCCTCATGGCGCCCGTAGCTGTGGTGCCTCACAGGGGGGTCGACGGTGCGGAGGGTGCCCTCACAGCTGGCCTCCCTGCCTGTGGGGAGCGAGGGGAGCAGCGTTTGGTACTCAGACCCAGGGGCCCCGAGTCCGAGCAACAGTCCTGGGAACACTATCTGGTCCAACCTAAATCCGTCCTGGTGTTTTGTTTGCAGCCTCTTGTTTTTATTTCCCTCGTGATCAAAGCAATGTCTGATCATTGTAAAGAAACACAGACCCTTCAGCAAAGGAGAAAATAAAAATCGGAATTCCATCGTCCAAAGAAACTTTCTAGCATGTAACATTTCCTTCCTCTCCTCTCCACATGCAGTCATGCAGGTGTACTTCAGAAAACCATGGTTCTTCCGAATACATCCTGTCTTCTTCCCTCCACTCAGCAATTTCTCACATCAGTAGATGGCCTTTTCATGATGGGACGTCTCGGTTCTACCAGGCCACCCGACAGCTGTGCCCTTGAATTTATTAAACCAGACCCCTCAGTGTCAGAGCTTTAGATTATGTCCAGTTTTCTGACGTTAGAAATAGGTTGGGAGGAAAGCAGTGTATGGGGCAGCTGTTGTCCAGCTTGCTGATGGATCCTTAGGAAAGATTCCCAAAATGCCGTGTGCTCGGGCCCAGGACGGCTTGCTGTCACAGGCAGGCAAGATGCCCAAGATGGATGGGCTGGATGACTTACGGAGGAGGATTTCCACCAGAGGCACCAGCCAAAACCCCCATATGTGTACCTACAAGCAGAGCCAGAGACTGGGCACAGGAAATAAAGAAGTGAAAACGGTTGTTGGATTTGATGATGGGATTCTAGGTGACTTTTAAAAAAGAACTTGCTGAGCCCTCGCCAGTTTGGCTCCGTGGATAGTGCGTTCGGCCTGCAGACTGAAGGGTCCCAGGTTCAATTCCAGTCAAGGGCACATGCCCAGGTTGCGGTCTCGATCCCCAGTGGGGGGCGTGCACGAGGCAACTGATCAATGATTCTCTCTCACCAGTGATGTTTCTCTCTCTCTCTCCCTCTCCCTTCCTCTCTGAAATCAACGAAAATATATATATATTTTTTAAAGAACTTGTTGAAAATACCTGTTTCGTCGTACATGTTGCTAAGCTTTTTCTGTGAAGGGTCCGATGGTAAACATTTTAGGTTTGCCAGACCACACATTTTTGCCCCGTCTTCTCCCTTTTTAAACAACCCCTTAACATGTAGAAGCAGCTGGAGCGCTGTAGAAAAACAGGCTGCAGGCTGGATCTGGCCCACGGGTATAGGTTGCTGACCCCTGGGAACCTTACTCACCTTGCCTGGGGACTTCTGAGTGTGAAGGTGGCTCGGTGGGCAGGGGACTGGTGGTGGGACTGGGGGTTGGGGTGATGGCTGGCTTCGAGGAGGGGGTGCCAGGGGCCAAGTCTGCTCCCTCAGAAGCCCTGGGCCCAGCCTCCTCATGTTCCGCAGAGTTGGGCTCGGGTGGCCTGCCCTCCTCCCTGGGCGACAGCTGTTCCAGCCACGGAGTGACCCTGAGGGCGTTGTCTGTGGAGAGAAGACCCTGAGCTCACATCCTAGCAGCACCTGCTGCTCCCGGCTCCTCCCCAGGCCGGCAGGCGCCCAGCTCTGGGGCCATGCGGAGGACAGGGGAGGCCTGGGAGTGAAAGGCCTCGAAAAGTGGGCTTCGTGGGCAGCAGACCAGCTCGGAGCCCCCCCAGCTGAGTGGCCTGTGAAGTGAAAGGCCCACCGGGTTAGGCTGTTGTGCTGATCATAGGAAAATGTATACATCTGCACCGATTCTGCCAAATACAAGACCTCTTTCCTCCCGAGTGTCAAACACATTGTGCCAATTATTTCATTTCCTTGATTCAGTTCCAGGAGGCAGAAAGCCATCTCCGGACATTCTCCCAGTCCCGGCCCCTGGAGCCTGCCCTCTGGTCTCTCTTACTTAGTATATGACACTTCCAGCCGGAGGGGCGGGTGCAGCCAGCTTCCCGCCACCTTCCGGACCCCAGTCCCCTGCCTTTCTCTGTCCCCTCATTTCCTACCTCCTGTCTCTCAGCTTTCTTGGTAACCCCTTCCCCTCTTCACCCACCCCTGCTGGCACAGGCTTTGCTCACAGAGGCCTTTTCCAGCACCCGTGGGACCTGGTTTGGAGCCATGTAGGCCATCCCTGACCCACACACTCCCCTGGGCTGAGTTGGATGAGGTCTGGAAAGCAGACTCAGTGACACACAGAAAGGGACAAAGACCTCTCAGCGCTGGGGACAGAGCTATGAAGGGGTCCAAGGCAGGCTCTGCAGCCTGCTGACCTGGGTTCCAGTCCCAGCAGCTCTCTGTGAGACGTGCAGTCAGTCACTTCGCCTCTCTGAACTGGGTTCCTCACCTGGGTCAAGGGTGATACCGGGTGAAAGGCCAGAAAACCGTGATGCCAGGGACAAAGGAATGGTGTTGCTGCTGTGATGGCTGGGGGTGCACTGACGCCCCTTGACTCGAGGACCAAGACCTGATTTCTCCCTGACCTGGGCTTCCTCTTTGCACAGAGGTGTAGCCATGACTCACTGCAGGGCAGCCCCTGAAGTCTCTCAGGAATGGGGGCACACCCTCTGGTCAGGGGGCCTCCTGGGGGCCTGGCTTGGGCAGCCTGCCAGGGCAGGGGCTTGTTCCCACGGGCCTCGCTGGCAGAGTCAGATGCCTGCAGCTGCTCTTGGGCAGTGTCCCAGCCAGGGCTCAGAGGCTCCGTGCCGCCCAGGCTGAGCTGGCAGGACTCAGGGCCAGCAGCTGGCACTGGGGGCTGGGGGGGGGGGTCTCCCCTGAGCCCTGAGAAACCAAGAATGGAGGGGGCTCTTGAAGAAGACAGGCTCCTCACAGTTTCCCCTCCCAGCTCCCTGGGACATGGGCTGGGCAGAGGGCCTCGTGGAGGAGGTGGTCAGCAGGACCCCGGAAAAGGGAGCAGGCTTGGGATATTCTCAGGGACATCAGAGGAGAGCAGGCGTCTGCAGAGGGTCTTGGAGGAAGAGTCAGGAGCCACACTGGTGTGGTGGCCCAGAAATTTGGCTACTCTTGGAACTTTTGTCTCAATTTAATTACTTTGTTGTCCTTCACGGTGACCCATCAAGAGGCTGCAGGGAAAATACAGGTGTCTGTGGGCTCTTCTCTGGGGAGATAAGATGTGGGCGGTGCCGGAGGGGCCATCCGTCCCAAGGCCAGTCTGGAGACATGAAGTGTCCCAAAGGGCCCACGTCGCTTTTTAGAACCCGGGCCTGGCCGCAGCCCCTGCGCTCTCGCCCCGCCCGTGGCAGCTGCCTGGTCACGGATTCGGGTTTTCCCACTAGACTGTGAGCTCCCTAGTGGGCAGAATGTCTGGGCAATACAGCAAGTACACAGTGGACCTGCAGCAAATCTTTGAATGAAGGAGGAAAAGTTCAGAGATGGCTGTGAATCTGGAAAGGAACTGAGTGGCCCATTGTGTTGATTCTATCATTCCATCCCCACAACCCCACGAGGGGATATTATCCCGCCCTGTGCATGAGCAAGGGCACCAACAGGTACCCAGTGGAGTTGAAATCTGGGACTGTAGAGAAGACCCTGGACGTCTGTGGGACACCCTTGGGCTGTGGCCAACCACCAGCCAGCCCCGCTCCCCAAGGTTTCAATCCCCCTCCAACTCACCAGCCTCGGTCGCCTCCCTGCTGCCCGCCTTGTAGTAGGTGATGCCTCGGATCACCGCCTGCTGCTGGGCCAGGGCCCGGGGCCTGATTGTGGGCTGGGGGAATCGACCCTGGCCACCGTCCTTTCTCAGCTTCTCCACCTTCAGCAGCTTCTCCTTAGGAGGTTTTGGGAGGGCCCGGTCTGCAAAGCTCTTCTGAGCGCTGCCATATTTGTTGCTCTCTTTGCCTTTCCCTCCAGCTGTGTCCTAGGAGAGAAGGGAAATCTCAGACTTGGGGCTGGCAGGAGGGATACTGTGGGGGTGTCATGGAGGCTCAGCGTGGTGGTGGGGGGGGCTGCAAGTGGTCATGTTGCTCTAGGGCATACATCCCAGGGGCTCATAGCCACTGCTTTCCTCTCATAGTGGCTACATCCACGACTGGGGGGCACCTGTTTCCCCACTCAGCTCTCCAGCTCGCCTGCAGGCTTGAAGGCCCGCCTGGTGGGTCAGATTCCTGTCCCATTTCCTAACTCTCATACGCTCCCCAAAGGGGTTGACTGCAATAGCGACCACCAGCGCAGCTTCTCATCTCCGTCTCTCTCACTCATTGGTCTGTGTTCATGGGCAGAGGAGAGGTTCTCAGGCCCCTAGGCGAGGTGGCCAGCTCCTCCCCCTGCAAGTCCTGCATCCCGGGAGCTCGTCAGTCCTGAGCAGACCGGCACAGCTGGTCATCCAGGCATTGCCCTTAGGGCATACAGTTCCTAACATTTTTTAAATTTTCTTCTTTTCCTTTCCTTTTAAATGCCCTCGGTACTGGCTTGGCACAAGAACACAGGGCCTGTGACGTCAACCTCTGTCAGGCAGAGCAAGGACAGAATCTGGACTCTGCGTGGTTCATTCACGCCTGTGCAACTGGCAGGAGAACAAGCAGAAAGCCAGCTCTGGGCCAAGGTCCCAGCCCCAGGTGGCTCCAGTTCAGATGCCAATGGCCCCATCATCACAATGTCAGCGCAGGAGGCCGAGGGTGGCAACGGACAGCACGGGCTCGGCAGGCACACAGCCCATTCTGGTCCCAGTGCAGACACCCTCTCCCCACGGTCCACATTTCCTCAATGGCCAAATGGGCAGTGACTGCCCCTCCTGGCACGTGGTTATGGGACGAACTAAGAAGATGTCTGGGAGGGAGACAGGTTCAACGCAGGATTCAGCAGCTCCCTTCATCCCCTACCCACCAGAAATAAGGCCGCTCGCTGTGAGGGGTGCGGGTTGTGTCCTGCACGCAGGTGACGGACAAAGGGGCACGAATGGGGCTGAAATCTGGTCTTCCTCCATTAGCCAAGCCACACACCCTGGTGTGTCGTGTCGCTCAAGGGAAGGAGCCTTTGTGCCATCTGTCCACTCAAGGGGGCTACTACTCTTTCTAACTTATCTGCCCAGAGCGACGCCCTTTTCCTCCGTGTGTTTGCCTGCAGGAGGGCCTTCGTCAAGTTTGCACAATGGTGTGTCTATGTCTGTGACAAACCTCTGCTCCCTTTGTGCTCTGAGCTCGAACCCGGAATGTCTGGGGGTTTGACGCAGGAGTCCTTCACCCCAAGTTGGGTTGGATGATGTGGTGTTACTGTGCAGGGATCCCCGAGGCATTGCCTGTCTACCCCTGAGCAAACCTGACCCAGACAGCGGCCCAGCCACAGCACAGGCGGCTAGAAGTGGTTGGCTGCAACAGACCTGGTCTCCCAGGGCCAGGCAGGGAGGGCCATCTCGGTGACCCTGTCCCCACTAGTTTGGAAATGGGAACGAGGATTCTGCCAAGTGCTTGGCTCAGAGAGTGGACTCCTCGGCTAGATCCTCGCATCTGCTCCCAGCTCACCTGGCAGATTGTGCTCACTGAATAGCAGGCACCCTCTGCACCCCGCCCTGCCACGGACATGCCAGCCCTCAGCCCTGTCCTACAGCCCCAGACCCACCCAGCTGCCCTCAGGGCTGAGGCCCTGGCACACTGTGCTCCTAAGCCCACCCATGATCTCACCTGAGCCTTGCTACCAGGGCCGGGGGCAGGGGCGGCGGCGGCGGCAGGGGCTGTGGCCGAGTCTTTCTGCAGCAGCTGCAGGCCCAGGCTGGAGAGCTCCTTCTTGATGCTCAGCATGATGGCCGACTGGTTCTCATAGTGCTTCAGCTGCTCGCCGAAGTGGCGCATGCTCTCCCGCATCACCTCGTTCTCGCGGCTCAGGTTGGCCTTGATGCTCTGTGGGGGGTGGACCCGAGGTCTTTCCAGCCTCCTCTGCTGGCCTCCCCACCCCTCTCCTGGGGGGACACCCCGGCTCCTGCCATTGGGCTTTGCTGCCCCTTCTCATGGCCGGGGCAGCACCAGCGAGCAGGGCTGGAGTAAAGCACGCCGCTAAAAGACCCTGTAGGTATCCTTTCTTTAAAAAGCGAATGAATGAAAGCTTAGATGAACTATGTTCACAGTGCTAATTAAAAAGATGCAAACAGATATAAAATACATCCTCCTCCCACTTTTGTTTCTCAGCCAATTATTATGGATTTTCCTTTTTCTCTTCCCTAACACTTTGCTTTTTCACTTGAGCCGGTCTTGAGAAGTCTCCATGTCTGTGTATATAGTGCTGGCCATTCCTTTACTGGACGCACAGTCTGCCACCCTATGCATTCGTCATTTAAGTCGAATTAAAAACTACTTTAAAATTACCTCTTAATTTCACAAGAGATAATAAATACCTTCCCTTCATAAAATGCCCAAATAATGAAACTTTGGGTTTTGCGATGGGGGAGACTCTGATCCCTCCTGGTCTCCAGTCTCCTCCCACTGCCCTCAGCACCGCTTTTGCTCCCAGGTTTCTGCTCCTGCCCGCCTGTCCCCCACTTGCTGGGGACCCCACCTGCTTTTAGCAGCCATCCACCCCCTCGTGGTCCTTGGTTTTGAATCCTGCTGGAAACAAGGACTGTTCAGAATCGCCGCAGTCTCTCTGTGGATCCCCCAACCCAGGGATCCCCATTGTCAGGCTGTTGCCCAGGCTGACCTTATGCACTGGGCAGGACTCAGGGAAGCTGGGTGGCCTGGTATCAGCCCCAGGTCCCTAAAGCTCCAGCAGGTCTGTGTACGTATGGAATGCCTTTGTCTAATCTACTTCTCAGCTGAAGCAGGAGAAATGAGAATCAGATGCAGGAAGCACCTCTTTGCTGTGCCGCCCTGGAGCGTCCGAACCTCACGAATTGAAATTTGTACAGACGAGAAGATAGCCTGGGTGTGAACAGGTTCGAGGACCAAGAGGCAGCAGGCAGGAGCCAGACAGAGCTGGGTTCAAAGCCTTGCTCGCCCCTTCCTGGCTGAGTAGACTTCAGCTGGTGACTTTACTTCTCTGAGCCTCCGTGTCCTTGCCTGTTAAATGAGGATCTTTATCGTAACAACTAATATCAGGGTGACGCACAGAGCTGCTAAGAACAAGAAGGTGAATTCTAGCTTTCCCTGCTGATAGCTCTCGCAGACTTGGTGAACGTTCTTAAAACCCGCCGAACTCTCTGTAAGAAGTGTGGCCAGCATCAACCCCACAAAGTAACACAGTACAAGAAAGGCAAGGGTTCTCTGTATGCGCAGGGAGAGCGGCGTTGACAGGAAGCAAAGTGGCCATGGTGGGCAGACTAAGCCGATTTTCCGGAAAAAGGCTAAAACTACAAAGAAGATTGTGCTGAGGCCTGAATGTGTTGAGCCTAACTGCAGATCTAAGAGAACGCTGGCTATTAAGAGATGCAAGTATTTTGAATTGGGAGGAGATAAGAAGAGAAAGGGTCAAGTGATCCAGTTCTAAGCTTCATATTCTGTCTGATTATATGACAATAAAATCATGGTATGTTCACTTCAAAAAAGAAAGAAAAAAAGTGAGTTCTGCCCTAGCCGGTTTGGCTCAGTGGATAGAGCGTCAGCCTGCGGACTCAAGGGTCCCAGGTTCAATTCCGGTCAAGGGCATGTGCCTTGGTTGTGGGCACATCCCCAGTGGGGGGTGTACAGGAGGCAGCTGATGGATGTTTCTCTCTTATCGATGTTTCTTAACTCTCTATCCCTCTCCCTTCCTCTCTATAAAAACAAACGAACAAAACAAACAAAAAACAATAAAATATATTTAAAAAAAGAAAAAAAAAGAAAGTGAGTTCTAAACTAGATCACCTGGAAGACAGAAGTCACCTGTACAAGGCGAGTTTCTCAGCCTCAGCACTGCTGACACATGTCAGGCAGCTGTGAAGTGGACACACGTCAGGGAGAGGGGGAATGGGGTCAGAGGGGGATGTCCTAAGCATTACTGTGCATTACAGGATGCTTACCAGCATCCCTGGCACCTACCCAACTAGAAGCCAATAAATAGCATCTACCACCCACTCTCCCAAACTGTGACAACCAAAAATGTCTCCAGATACAACTGTCCCCTGGGGAGCAAAGGGCCCTGGTTGAGAACTTCTGTTGAAAGGGAAGAGGGAGAGGGAGCCAGCTCCTCCGAGTGAGGCTGTGCTCCCCAGTCCTCCCAGGCTAGCCACAAACTTTTTCCTATCACTCAGTGAACAGAAGCAAAGCACAGATAATGCAAAACAGGAGAGAATTAAAAATCATTTCCTTGTGGCTGTGGAAATCATTTCTGATTTGTTCCAGGTCCAGCAGACATCCCCTGCAGATTGTCTGGCTCACTGTTATGTGAAGTGAGTTAACATTTCCTTAGATTACAAGTGGAAAAATCAAAGGATAACTGTTGAGTCAGCAAGAGGAGAGAGAGTCTGGCATGTACTAGGTGCACAGGAAACACTGGTGCCCAGGAGAAATTCAGTCGGTATTACCTTTCTCCCATGTTGGCACAGGCCTGGCTCATAGCAGATACTCACCAAACACTTGTTGAGTAATTAAAGCCACTGTGACCCCAACTTTGGGGCTATTAAGGGGTTAATCTCCCACCCTGGGCACAGGATGCCCAGGTGCCCCCTCCCTCTGGAAAGGAAGCTGGAAAAGGAAGCCCCCACGCCCCGCTCCTGGCAGCTGCACATCCCAGGCTCCCAGCAGAGGCCGGATGCAGGAAACAGGCGGAGGCCAGGCCATGCCAGCAGAGATGCAAACCTTGAACCTGCAGCCTGGAACCCCTGCTCGCCCAGCTCTGTCCCTGTCCTCGGGGGGCAGTTCCAGCCGCCTGCCCGTCCTCCAGCCCAGTTGCCCTGACGAGGAGAAGACACTCTGTCTCCGTGGTAGGTGCCTTGAACCTGGCCCCCGAGAGTTCAGCCATCACCATGTTGCACCACCTCAGGGGGGCACCACACACGTGGCATTTATGAGAAGGGTGGCCCTGAAGTTTGCAATGTGTGGGTCCTGGTCTTGATGAACTGAGGGCAAGTGCAAGTTCCAGCCCCCTCCCCACCCCTTTCATACAAGCAGCAGGTGCCTCAGTTTCTCCACCCAGCCTTCCTGCTTCCTGCAGGCCCTTGACCTCTTCCTGCTATCTGGAACCTATGGCCTGCATCTCCCCCTCCCAGCTCTGTTGGAGTCCAGCTTTCAGCAGCCACCGGAATCAAGATAGACTCTGCCCAGGCCCCCAGCACTGGGCCAACCTGGCCTCTTGCTCAAGCCCCATTCTTACCTCTTCCAGCGTATCCATCTGGGAGGCCACCTTGTGGACGTAGGCATGCACTCTCATCAGGTCCATGCTGTACAGGGCACCCTCCAGGAGATCCACCATGGACTGCAGCTGCCCGGGGAAGGGTAAGTTAGGGGGAGGGCAGAGCACAGACCCGGCATGAAGGGTGCAAGGAGTCCCATCTCGGCGCAGAACTCCAGGGTCTCAGAATGGCCTGCGTGGGCCCTCAGCACCCACTAGACCTCGCCTGCTAATAATCATGAGAAAAGCAGCAGATTCCATCTTGTGAGTGTGTACCACATGGCAGGCACGGTGCTGGGGCTTTAATGGGCTATTTCACACAATCCTTACAACACCCCCAGAGATATGTAGTGGCAGCTCTAACCGTAACCCCCCGGGGACCCTCCTACATGCCTGGCTTCCGGGGGCCTCTCTGGACCGGCCTGCATCTGTGACTCTCTTCAAAGAGCCACTTTGCCTCCAGAGTGTCTGGGAGCATATGTCCTCCTGGCAATGTCTGACTGGTGTGGGCATCTAAGGGCCATCATTTATACTCCAGTGTCCCCTGGGGCTGAGGCCGGCATTTGGCCTGAGACCACAGCCTTGCTGGGCTGCCTTCCCTTTCTGCCCCCGCCTCCCACTTTGGGACCAGCTTCTCCTGGGAGCACTTCCATTGTAAGTCACCTGCACCCAGATCACTCGCCTCAGGGCCTGTTCTAGGGACCCAACCAAAGAGGGTTTGGGACACCTTTGGTCTTCATTGTATAAATCGGGAAGCTGCAACTTAGGGGAAGTGACCACCCAAGGCCACCCAGGGGCTCGTGGTAGGGCCTGGAGCACAACCCTGCTTGGAAATACCCAAACCTCTCTCCCATCATGCTTTACTGCTCCTGGTTTGTGTTCAGATGGGGAAACTGAGGATAAGAAAGAAGGGAGTGGGGCCTGCATAACAGGTCAGTGGACGATGCTGAGCTCTTTACTATAACGGTCCCTCCCTCCCCCTTGCTCTCACACCTCATCAGGATATGACATTTCCCTCCACATGGCTGGATGACAGCAAGTGTCAGGGACACCTTGGCACAAGGGGCTGGCGGGAAATCAGCTTCCCTGGCTTCTCGGCAGGGCAGCTCCTCCAGCCACCCTCCAGCACGGCCCCACTCCCAGCCCTGCAGCATTTCTCGGGCCCGAGCAGGCCAGCGCTCCCGTCTGGCCCTGGCCCACTGTTCGCAAAATAGTTTTATTCCCATCCTCCCAGGGGTATTCAAGCTGTTTTAAGCAAAGAGTTTTTCTCTGAGTAGACTTGGCTACTCAGAAAAAGGAGGTGGGGGCTCTGATGGGAGCGGGGTAGGGCTCTGAGTCCTCCCTGCTCCCCTACAACCTTGCTTAGGCCATGAGGTTGCCCGGTATCCGGAGGGCTTGGTGGAGCATGGTTTGAGAACCATGCACATAGATCCTTCTGTGCCTCGGCTTCCTTCTCTGTGAAATGGGGCAATAGGATTGTGAGGAGCAGTAAACTGGACAGGGCTCAGCACAGAGTGAGCACACAGCAAGGGCCTCAGGGAAATGAGCAATAATGACTACTGGCCCGGGGGTAAATGGGAATCTTCCAGCTTCACTCTGCTGACACCAAAACTGGCTTCCTAGCCCTGGCTGGTCAGTGGGTAGAGCATTGGCCTGCAGACTGAAGGGTCCCTGGTTTGATCCCAGCCAAGGGCAAGTAGGGGGCACGCAGGAGGCAGCTAATCAATAATTCTCTCTTGTCATTGATGTTTCCCTCTCTCCCTTCCTCTCTGAAATCAATAAAAATTTATATATTTTAAAAAACACACACAACTGGCTTCCTAAAGCTCAGCTATGACCATAAGGCTCTCCCCTGTGGATAACTTCCTGTGGGTCCCCACTGCCCACATGTGACTTGTCATCTCCTGAGCCTGCTGGCATCTGGCATCTGCGCCCTCCTTGATGTGCCCTGCCATCCTCTTCAGCCTCAGCAGATGCTTATGCCGGGCCAGGCACTAAGGACAGTGATGAGCAAGACAGACACAAGGCTTCAGGGTCCTTCACAGGCCGGCAAGGAATGCAGAGCGTAGCCGAGAGGTGCCGGGTCTGGGAACGCAGATGGTAGCACACAGGTGCCCAGAGCCTTCATGGTGAGGCGTGACCTTGTCTGGGAGCCGGTGTGAATGAGTCACGTCTGCCAGGGAAGAAGTTTTGATTGAGCTGAGCACCGAGAAAGCAAAGATGGCAGGAGAAAGGCATTCTAGGCGAGGGGACGGCTTGTGCAAAGAGCTGGCGGTGGGAGCAAACATGGCGTGTCCCAGCCGGGCTGTTCCACGTGTGGTCTGCGGACCAGCGCCGGGCCAACCTGCTCCTTACTCCTCTGTGAGGCAATGCTTCTAAAAAGCGAGAGGCTTTTATAGACTTTTGCAGCATTTGGCAGAACAATTTTCCATGTTGACTCTCAATAATCAAACACTGGACTTGTATTGTGCCTGTGTATTTTTGTTTCATTTTTCTAAGAATTAATTTTTGGAGTATTTTACGAAAGTATTGGTTCTTAACAGGTTTTTTTAAACAACTGGTCTTTCACCATAGATAGTTAGAGACACCGACGGCCGTTTGTGGGGCTGAAGCAGAGAGAGGGCAGGGAACCATCCCGTGCCACAGACGCTCCACTTGCTCTCACCCAGAATGCCCTAATTTCTGCTCTGCCTGAGAGACTCCTACACATCCCTCAAAGCCCAGTTCTAATGCTACCTCCACCTCTTGGTTCCCATGGTCCCTGGGACATCCCCCGACCCAGCACAATCATGCTGCCATTATTGGGGTCAGGAGCTATGTCCCCATAAGACTGCAGATTCCTCAAGGGTGGGGCTATATCTGCTTTGTGTTCAAGGGAGAGTGAAGAGGTGAGAGGTATGCCCCTGCAGCCAGTCTCCCCAAGAAAGGGGACCTGCAATCCCCTCACTCCTGCTCAGAATCAAGTAACTAAGGTAAGGTGGCCAGATTTAAAGCGGTACACCATTGACCGGGGCGGGAGGGGGGGTTTCTTTTATTATTATTATTTTTTTAAATATATTTTATTAATTTTCCACAGAGAGGAAGGGAGAGGGATAGAGAGTCAGAAACATCGATGAGAGAGAGACATCGATCAGCTGCCTCCTGCACACTCCCTACTGGGTATGTGCCCACAACCAAGGTACATGCCCTTGACCGGAATCGAACCTGGGACCCTTGAGTCTGCAGGCCGACGCTCTATCTGCTGAGCCAAACTGGTCAGGCTTTTTTTTTTATTATTATTATTACTTAAAATATTACAAAGGGTAATCAGGACTTTTTTACAATGCCGCGGGACTCGGGGCAAACTGTTAAAAATCGGGACTATCCCGCCAAAAGCAGGACGTCTGGTCACCTTAAACTAAGGCCAAATCAAAGCTGGATTTCTTAGCTCGAGGAGAAGGGATTGGTAGGGATGAGGGGCAGGCATAACTTCTCATCGGGGTGCCCACAGAGAGCCTCCTGCTGAGGGAGAGAGAGCCAAGCCAAGTGGGAGAGGCCTCAGCCCTGTGTCATACTTTCCCTGCCCCCTTCTCCTCTTGGGGTTCTGTGTGTTCCCCTCAGATACCCGCCTCTGTTTCTAGGGTACTAATGAGGCAGAATTTCCTCTCTTCTTCCTACAACCCCACCTGTTGTCACCCCGCTCCAGTCCTTTAAGGTAAGGTGACCAGATTTAAAGCAGTACACCATTGACCTGGGGTCTTTTTCTTTCTTTTCTTTTTTATTATTACTTAAAATATTACAAAGAGTAATCGGGACTTTTTTTAAAACGCCGCCGCAGGACGCAGGACAAATTGTTAAAAATCGGGACTGTCACCTTTCTAAGGCTAAATGAAACCTCCCATGGGCTCCTGTGTGCCAGGGACCCCTCCCATGGGCAAGGGGGCTCAGGACCACGTTAGCCAGCTTTTATGCAAAGGTTTTGAGTAGCCTCATGTCCAGCAGTTTGAGAAGTTATTTCGTTATTGAGAAGTGGACTCGAGCAGAGGTTGCGTTTGTCCCTGGAGCTGAAGACTGGCCTATGGAGTCTGCAGGCCCTAGTGAGGCCCCAGGAGGCAGTGTGGTCCGGGGACCGCCAAGTTGTCAGAGGCCACTTAGCTTAAAAGTCAACAACCCCCCTCCCCGCCCCCAACTTTGAGAGTTTTGGTATCCATTCGATTGTTACAATAAGACAACTAAAGGTAAATGTAAGGAAAACACCTTTAGCCGAATGTCGAATGTTGGGAGACAATTCTCCATGGGTCTCTTGCTTTTCTGCTTGTGTTGCACGCGGAGGCACTGGTCGTCCTTGTGCCAGCCCATCTCATCGAACAGTGAACAGCCTTGGGACACAGAGACAGTGTTCCTTCTGGAGCCAGGAAGGCGTGCGCAGTGCCCATTATAGAAGATTCGCACTCTCCACATTGGGACACCTCTTTTGAAAAACACCCCACTCTGTGTGCAGGTGTCATCTGGCCCTCACTCTATCACCCTGCCCCATGGGGCCTGGAGTGGGAGAATCAGGGCAAGAAAATCTAGGAACTCTGGCTGCTCTGAGTAATAAAGTCCTTTGTTTCTTTTTTTTTTTAAACATATTTTATTGATTTTTTACAGAGAGGAAAGGAGAGGGATAGAGAATCAGAAACATCGATCAGCTGCCTCCTGCGCACCCCCTACTGGGGATGTGCCTGCAACCAAGGTACATGCCCTTGACCGGAACCGAACCCGGAACCCTTCAGTCCTCAGGCCGATGCTCTATCCGCTAAGCCAAACCGGTTAGGACTAAAGTCCTTTGTTTCTGACCCAGGAGGCTTGTGTCTTCTGCCAGCACCCATGAGAATGGCAAGCCAACTTGTTAGCTGCTAAGGAGGGTAACGAACAGCTCAGTCAACTTCACAATCATGACACCCACGTGTTTGGAAGAAATGATGAAATAAAAAGATACTCTCGCCCTAACCGGTTTCGCTCAGGGGATAGAGTGTCGACCTGTGGACTCAAGGGTCCCAGGTTCGATTCTGGTCAAGGGCATGTACCTTGCTTGGTTGCGGGCACATCCCCAGTGGGGAGTGTGCAGGAGGCAGCTGATCGATGTTTCTCTCTCATCGATGTTTCTAATTCTCTGTCCCTCTCCCTTCCTCTCTGTGAAAAATCAATAAAATATATATACTTTCAAAAGCACCAAGGTATATATGGTCCATTCCAAAAGGCCGACAAGAGAGCGCTGTGGTTCAGAACAGTTCAAATCCCAGCCCACTAAGCACCGAGGTGAGCAGTGCGAATGGCACCAGGTGCCTGGCTGATCTAGCCTGCACATGCCCACCCACGCCATGGGTCCTGGTGGTCGCTGCTGGCACGGGCTGTGCTGTGCCCCCGAGAGCTGGTGCTTCTTTCCAGTCTGCCTATGGTGTGGGGTGGTGATGGTGTGAGCACAAAATTCCTGTGAAGGGCGCTACAGACTTGAGGCTACATTACGTGAGAGCGTGGGCCAGTGATCTAACCTCCCCAAACCTCGGTGTTCTCTCCTTGAGGACAAAGACCCCGTGTTTCACAGAACGGTTTAAACATTTAGAGGAATAATCCGTAAAGAGAGCTTAGCACAACATCTGGCATGCAGGTGGTACTTGGATATGGGAAATACTATTACTAATTTAAAACAATAAAACGTCATGAAATCTAAAATGCCATGTAGAGGTGCCGACAGATGAACTGGTTTGGGTAAAATACAGAACACCGGACTAGATGGCCGCGGGCTCTATACTCAGGCCAACTAGCCAAAGACTGCTGCCTCCATCACCTACGGACCCAATCGTCTTGGGCAAGGAGCGGCTGCCCTGCAGGGAGCCTCTGTTTCCTCACCTGTGGAATGGGATGATAACAGCACCTGCCTCGGAGCATGTGGACTTCTCACGGGCAGTCCAGCCTGGCGCCAGCCCATGCTAGGTGCTCCTCCAGGTGTTCCCATCCCCACTCTTAACCCAAAAAGTCTACCTTGAGGAGCTCGGGTGCCTGCTTCTTGAGCTTATCCATCTTCCACTCGTTCTCGCAGGGGTTGAGGGAGGAGGGCGGCGCAGTGCATGAGCAGCGGCAGTCGGTGCCCGAGCTCACGGTCTCCACGGTGTAGAAGTCCTCCACGCGCGCGCGCCCGCTGCGCACCCGGCTGCACGCGTCCTTGCTCAGCGGCCGCATGATGCACTTGCAGCGGCAGTCGGAGCCCTCCGAGGTCATCCGCACCTGGTCCACGTCTCCAAACACCTGCAAGAGGGGCTCAGGTGAGCCAGAGGCCAGTGCTGCAAGGTGGGGGGGGGGGGAAGAGGAGGAGAGGAACAGGTAACAGAATCCAGTCCCCCCCCCCACACACACACCCCTTTGTGAAGATGGTTAGAGATGCAGCGCTGAGGAGCTAGCATCCACTACAAGGAAATAGAGGGGTTATAATAATACTAATTAAAATATTAGCAGCCGCTAAGGAAGACAATCTGATTGTTCCTCAATAAGTAACAGGTGGAACTACCATAGGACCCCAGAGTTCTACTCCTGGGTATATACCCCGAAGAATTGCAGGCAGGCATCAGGTATGTTCACAGCAGCAGGACTCACAAGGTGGCGACAGGGCACATGTCCACCCACTGCTGACGGATAAATGAGATGGGGTACATCCATACAGTGGAATCTTACTTAGTCATGAAAAGGATTAAGTAGAGATACATGCGAAAACATATATGCGAAATGAAAGAAGCCAGACACAGAAGACGACGTCTTGTATGATTCCATTTATATTAATGTCCAGAATAGGCAAATCCAGAGGCAGAAAGCAGAGTAATGGTTGCCGGGACTTAGCAGGAGGGGAAGTGGGGAGTGACTGCTTAAAGGGCCAATGGTTTTGGAGAAAATGTTCTGGAGCAAAGTAGTGGTGGTGGTGGCACAGCATCGTGAATGCAATAAATGCCACCAAACTGTATACTTTAAAGTGGTTAAAATGGTAAATTCTGTGTTATGTGTACTTTTACCACGATACTAAAAAATATGGAGACCTTTTATTGGGGACTCACACCACATCCCAGTTTCCATGTGCATCACACCCTTTAAAAATGCCTGTGTATGGGAGGGTGCTGTCATCTCCAAAGCCCTTACCCTGGCCTTCAAGGCGCCCCTCAACTCCTCTTCTTGCCACCCTTTCCTTCACCCACTCCAGCCTCAGGACCTTTGCACATGTGGTGCCCTCATCCTGAAACCCTTATCTCCTTGTTATTTCCTTGGCTCACTCCCTCAAATCTCTTACATCTCACCTCTTCCAGGAAGCCTTCCCTGACTACCCACCTCCCACTACTCCCTGTCCTTTATCTCGTGTCTTTTTCCTTATGGCACTATTACCATCTGAAATATTATATCTGTGTGTTGTTTTTTTTTGTCTCCTCTACTCTGCTGAAGGCACTGTTAGAGGCAGGGACTTTGACTAGTTCCCTTGTATATTCCCAGAACAGTGCCTGCCTGGCCTGGATGGAGTAGGAGCTCTGTAAATACCTGTTGGACAAACAGGCCTGCATTTTTTCAGACACATGAGAGCACAGGGCTGGTGTCTGGAGCCTGGGTTAGAAACTGGGAGCGTATGGGCAACTCAACCTTTCTGTTTCCTCATTTATAAAACGAGTTCCTGTCTCGTGGGGTTGTTGTGAAGATTAAATGAGTTAATGTGGCAAAGAATGGAGTCCAGCACATAGTGTGTGCATCTTTAAGTGTGAGTCTTTATTAATACGGCCAAAGAAACAGAGGTTCTGAGAGGCGAAGTCACATGTCCAAGGTCACACCGCTTTGGCTGGAAAGATCTGGCTGCAGACCTGACTTCGGATCAAAATCACTGGTCTATGCTGCTTCTATAGGTCTGTTCGCCCACACCCTGTGTGACCTTAAACAGGTTACATAACCTCTCTGAGCCTCGTTCCCTCGGTGGGAAAGTGGATGACTCTCCATACCCAGCCTCCTGGTAGTGAGGATCAAATGAAATAACAGGACCTCCATTTCATGGTTTCCCTGGCCTCCTCCCCTTTCTCTCAGTTCCCCCTGGGCTGCTGCACACCCAAGTGTCTAGCTGTGCTCACTGGTCACTGGGGCCAGCAGGGCTCTGTGGCTGTGGGAGTCAGCTTAGTGAGATCAGTGGCAGGTACCCCTCAGTCACTGCCTCCGGCCTACCTTGTCTTGATACACCAGCTGGGCTCCGGGAGCCCCAACCAGCCACTCCTTTAGCTGTCTCAGCCCGCCCACTCTGAGCTTTGGGCTCCTGGGGCGCAGCTGTTCCTGCCTCAGTTAACAAACACCCAGTCTCGTGGCTACTCAGCTCTCACTGAAGCACCAAGCCCAACTGAATTCTGGGCTTTCTGCCAAGCCCGGCACCCAGGAGTGCCTCCGAGCCCTCAGACACCTGTTTGAGCCCCTGGCGTCTGCCAGGCCCTGGGTGATAGCTGGAGGTGCAGAAGAAACAGATGGGGGGAGAAGCTGGCATCGTGAGCTCTGAGCACAAAGATACCCATGAAGACGCTCAGAGGAGGGAACCCCTTGGGGACATCTTTAAGGAGGAGAAAGGCTTCCAAGCAAATAAAATCTGTAAAAACAAGCCTGGCATCTTGGGAGTCTGGAAGAGGGTCACCCTGGCTGGTATTTGTGGGGAGCCTGGGGTGGCAGGAGGTAAGGGTTGGGGTGGCAGAGTTTTAATCAGGGGAAATCAGAATCAAATCTGCATCATGGGAAGCTCACTCAGCTGCTTGGTGGACAGACGGTAGGTGGAGGCGGCAAACCTGGGGCAGAGTCCATGGAGGAGACATTTATTGAGAACACACTGAGTGCTAGGAAGGGTGGGGCAATGGTTAGGGAGGCGGCATGGCCACCTACAGCTGAGTGCTCTTGGGTGGATGATTTAACCTCTCCGTGCCTCCGTTTCCTCATCTGTAAAATGGGGATACAACGAGTGCCTACCCAACACGGGACTGTGTGGACTGAGTCGGAACACCAGAACTATGCTGAGTCCGGTGCCAGGAGCACACGCAGTCGTCTGGATGGTGTACTGTTATTACACAGGAATCCTGAACGGGGGGTGGTTAGCCGATTGTTTCTCCACGCGGGTGCACTGGTGGATAGTCTTAGCGGCGTCCTACAGTGGAGGAAACTGAGCCCTTAGAGCCATCAAGTGACTTGAGCAAGGGGATTAGAACCCAGAAGGGGTGGACTTCCAGGCCCTTGGGGAGTGAGGACAGTGGGAAAGGGGGCAGCTGTGGGTGAAAGCTTTGCCCTGGGCCCTCAGGAGGCAAAGTGTACAGTGGGTGCTGCAGGGCAACTCTCCCTTGCCCATGACACCAACAGCCAGGTTTGGGGGCCTGCACGTTCATCCCTCAGATCACCGCTAGTGCCTTCTCCTCCTGGGCCCCCTTCCCAGCCCGCCACTGCCACCCACTCCCCCAGGTGGGGCTAAGGGCCCAGCGGGTGGATGTGGGTGTGGTCTGTGTGATCAGGCCAGAGAGGCCTCCTCCTTGGGAACCAGCCATCATCCCATCGCCCACCCCACCCACCCCAGCAGCAGCCTCCGCATCAGACTGCAACATTCCTTCCCTCCGCAGATGAGGTGCTATGTCCTGATGGGGGCAGCCAAGGCCTTGGGCCCTGCAGGCGTCCGTCGGAAGAGGGCCTCTGCTCCCAACTGCGGCTTCCGGAAGCCCAGGCAGGGCCTGACCTCCCGAGGGATTGCCATGTCCTGTGGTGCTTGTTTGGATGAGGCAGAGCTCCATGAGGAGGCGCCAAGCCCGGACTCCAATCCCAGCCCCCACATCTGCTCCCTGCAGGGCCTTGACCCTCTGAGACTCAGCTCTCTCCTCTGCTGTGGGGAGGCAACAGTCCTTTCCTCGCGAAACTTGTCCTGAGGCTGAAATGAGTCAATGCGTGCAGAGTGCCTGGCACCAAGCCTGGCACAGGGTGACTGCTCCCGAGTGGCACTTGCTATTAGATCTGCTGCCAACAACCCTCCTGCACACTTTCCGCCTCTCCTTGCTCACACCACACCCCGTCTTAGAGAGGAGAGATCCGAGCATCAGAGAAGACTACGGGCTTGCCAAGGGTCACGCAGCACAGCCCGACTCCCAGATCTGTTTGACATGCTGTTCCTCCCATGGCCACCGGAAGTCACCAGGCAAGGGCTTCTCCAGCACCTGGGGCACAGAAGGGGGCTCTGAGGGAGCATAGGACCTGGGGCTCCCACCGGGCCTGACCTACCCTGCCCTTGGCATGAGGGCAGGGGGTGCTGCCAAGCAGGAAAGCCCCTGACTCAGCTCCCCATCTCTTCCTAGAGCCTGGATCAGCACACACTGCCAAAGCCCCCAGAAGTGTGGGTGGGCAGTGTTTAAAAAGGTCCCTAGATATTTGCCAGGAAATCCCACGATGCGATGGTGAGAAGGCATACTTGAGGTATTTCTGAAGAGAAATGGAGAGATCTGGCTGGCACTGGGAAGAGGGGATTCAAGCTTGACATGTTCTAGAACTGGAAAAGGCTCAAACGGTGACACCTTAGGGTCGAGTCTTCCCTCTTCTCTCATGCCAGCTTCCATGTCCTCCTGCAGCGGGGACCTCCCTCTGTAGAGCTCACTGCCAACAGGACACCTCCCCCTGGGTGCCCGCAGGCATCTCTGACATCATCCATCCACAACCAGACCCAGCATCTTCTCCCAGACCCATGTCTGACCCTCCTGCCTAACTCAGATCTCTGAGCCTTTTTTTTTTTTTTTTTGTAATCCTTACCTGAGGATATGTTTTCCATTGATCTTTAGAGAGAGTACAGGGGAGTGAGGAGGGGGGAGAGAGAAACATTAATGTGAGAGAGACACATCAACTGGTTGCCTCCTGCACGCACCCCAACTGGGGCCAGGGATCGAACCTGTAACCAAGGCATATGCCTTGACTGGGAACTGAACCGGTGACACTTCAGTCCTCGGGGCAACTCTAACCACTGAGTAAAACCGGCCAGAGCTGAGCCTCCTCCTTACTCTGGACCCCCACCCACCACATTCTTCTGACTCTTCATCCCAAGTGTTTCCCATCTCTCTCTCGCTCTCCACTCCCTGGCGACCGCCTGCGTTCAGGCCACAGTAACCGCTCTCTGGGCAGCAGCCTCCTCTCTGCCAATTCATCTTCCGAGAGCTCCGTTTTGATGACCTGTCACTCTCTTCACAGACCTCCATGGCGCCCTGTCACCCCCATGAGTTCTCACCCAGGGGATGTGCCTCGGAATCGCCGGGGCGCACCTGGAGAATGCACTTGCTCATGGCACATCCCTTGTCAGACTCTCAGGCCCCCCCAGGCACCCGGATGCCCACTAACGGCCAAGAACCATGGCACCCCAGGAGTCTCCAAACTCCTCCAGCTCCCTGTCCGGGACACTTGGGCAGCCCCACCCTTACTCTTTTGTCCCTCAGTGTTTGAGTCTGTGAGGCAGGGAGGGACCACAGAAGCCTCAGCGTTGGCAGGAGGGTTGTGTAAGATCCTGAATGTGAGTGCGAGGTGTGGGGGGCACACAGGCTGTTTCTCAGGGCTTTGTCCCGGGTCCCCCAGCCAACAGGGGTGTTGGGGAAGGTCTTCCCTGCAGAGAGACCCCGCAGGGGCCGGCCCCACACTCTCTGTCTCCATCACTGCATCCCTGGCCTGCTCCGAGCCTGTTTCCAATTACACCCACAGGCGGAAACTCCTGGAGCAGAGGCACAGCAACACCTAAGCCCCCGGGACCAGCCTGGCCAGGACACCACCGCCTGCTCCAGCCCCTCCTGTTCCCCTGGCCCAGTTCCCTCCAGTCAAGGCCTTCCCCTGTGTGCAGACCTTGGTCCGTGGTGGGGCTGACCAAAGACCCCCCCCCTCCTCACCCGAATGCATGGAGGAAGTGAGGCGCCAGCAGCCCTTCCACAGATGGAGAAAATGAGATAGGAATGGGAAATTCACCACAGTCCAAGGACACACAGCAAAAAAGCAGGTTCCCAGCGGTCTCTGGGGCATGGCTGGGTTTTTATGTGGTTACCTCTCTGTCCATCCCAACCAACCTCCACGCTGGGCAGCCCCTCAGAAATGCCAGGGAAGCGATGAGCTCCCTCTCCCATTCCCAAGCTGGACAAAGCACTTCCTTACATGGAAACGTCAAATCCTCTTTAGGAGAGACCTTGCTATAAACACAGAATTAACCCACGCTAAGCAGGGAGCTGGCTGAGACCACAGAGATCTGTGGTGAGTTAGGATGAAGCTGTCCCTGTAGCCCAGAAAAGACTGGGCAGGAGAGGGGCCTGACCTCCTAGCAGCAGGAATCCTGAGGAGGGGTCAGCTTACCCTCAGATGGACTTCCAGTCCCCGGGCTAGCTCCCCCCAGGGCTCCCCGCAACCTGGGAAAATAGGACAGGCTTACAGGGGAAGGAGGATTGTTATGTGGGAGGGAGAGGGTGATAATGAAAACAGCTCTCTCCACAGAGCCAGCAGGAGTCCGGCTGTGCTGAGGAATGTGAAGTTGAATTCACCCATTTTTATTTTTCCCAGCTGGCTGAAGCCGTGTGGGGTGGGAGGTGTCTGGGGGAGAGCCACCCTGAGTCCCCCATCTGCTTCATCCTCCAAACTCTAGAATGTGCCTCCCCACCCCACCAGCCCCAGCTTGCCCTGGGACAACTAACACACACACACACACACACACACACACACACACACACACACACACACACACAACCTAGCAAGTGTTTGGCTGACTCACTACACAAACAGGCTGTTGGGTTTTCTTTGTCTTTGCTTTGGTTTGAATGCTAGCCCTCCCCCACAAGCGCTACAGCCCTCTCTCTGCGTTGCTCAGAGGATGCCCAAGACCCAATATTTCTCCCAGCCAGAGAGATGAGTGAGGGAAAACGCTGATGGGGTTATGGGGGAGGGGGGGTTTGCTCACTTGTTCCTGTACCTGGGCCAGGTCAGGGGAAAAATCCTAGAAGGCTCTATATGGAAGGGAAGGTGGGGAGACATAATTTTTCAGATGAGGAAACTGAAGCCCAGAGACAGGCAGGGACTTGCCCAAGGTCACACAGCCAACGAACAAGGAACCAGGACCCAGGTGTTTTTTATTCACAAGCCGGCTGCCTCTCTACACACCCTCACTTGCCCATCTATAAAATGGGAACGATACTCATTCCCTTTTTGTCCTTGGAACAAAGAGTCAGGATGGCAACCCACTTGGTTTCATCCCCTGAGCTGCATCTTCCCGTTGAGACTGTGCCAGTGCCCATGCTCTTATATTTACTGGGCGGCGAGTGGCTTCTGACCTTTACCTGCCTGTGGACAGGACAGCCTCCCCTTCCGCACAGGAAAGAGGCTGGAGAGGAATCACTCCTTCTCTCTCATGCTCCATGAGCAGGGGGCCTGCCTCCTTCTTGCCCTTCACTAACTCCAGTCCTGTCCTCCTCCCTGGCTCATTTCCAAAACACTCTCAAGGGGCCCCGCTCTGACACTAGGGTGCGCTCTCTGCATTCTGGATCTCACCCCCCTTTTAGAGCCCGTGCGGTGAGATTTCATCACAGTGTCATGTATTGGTTACTTACTCAGTGCCAGGTGAGGTGCTAAACATCTTACAGGCATGAACGCACTGAGAGATCAGGATGGGTGCGGGAAGTGTCATAATCAGAGACCTGAAGCCCCTAGGGTACCCAGCTAGGATTTTAAAAAATATACATTTTATTGATTTTTTTACAGAGAGGAAGGGAGAGGGATAAAGAGTTAGAAACATCCACGAGAGGGAAACATTGATCAGCTGCCTTCTGCACCCCCCCCTCCCCCACTGGGGATGTGCCTGCAACCAAGGCACATGCCCTTGACCAGAATCGAACCTGGGACCCTCAGTCGCAGGCCGACGCTCTATCCACTGAGCCAACCGGTTAGGGCATCCCAGCTAGGATTTGAACCCAGTTCTGCGGACACCAGGGAAGGTCCTTTCACTTCTGGAGACAAGTGTCCTCTAGAGGGTGCATGAGGTCCCTGGCAGGCCAGAGCCAGACCAGATGGGTTCCCTGGGCAGGGACTCTGGGTCCGAGTATGGCCTGAAAACCTTGGCCCAGGGGATGCTACAAACCAGGGAGTCGCTGGGCAGCAGTTACCCAGGGTCTGCCCCCATGAGTCAACCTTCCATGGAAACTTTGAGTCAGATCTCCGTACGGCCCCGGCCCAGCGCTCCAAGGACCCCCTTCCCTCGGCTGGGGATCCCATCCCCTGTCTGAGCCCCTTCCAACCTCCTAATGCCCCTTCGCCCTCGTCCCGGTCTCAGTGCTGACCTCCTCCCTGCACTGGACCGGGTCACAGTCCGGGTCCCAAGCACCACTACTATCTCCAGCGCGGCTTTCCCCACGCGCTCCTCTCCTGGGATCCAGGTCCCAGCGGCTTCCACGCTAAGCCCGAGGTTCGGTCTCCCTTCCCGGCCCCCGCTCGGGTCTCCCGCCCCGCTCCTTTGGCGCGCACCCCTCGCCACAGCGCCCCCTCGCGCCCGTGCCCCACGGAGCAGCGCCCTGGGCGGAGGGCCGCGCGTACCTTACTCTCAGCGCGCACCGGGCCGGCGCGGAGCAGCAGCAGCAGCACCGGCAGCAGGAGCAGAGGCAGCAGCCGGGGCGAGAAGGTGTCCCCGGCCATGGCGGGACGGGCGCAGCGGGCACCGACAGCCGGGCGCGGACGCTCGGGAGCGCGGGCTGCACTGCGAACTCGGTGCCGCCTCCAACCCCGTTCGCACGGCGCGCCCCCCGCCCGCCGCTCCCCGCCCCGCGCCCCATCCCGTGCCTCTGGGGGCGGAGCTAGGATGGAGGTGGGGACCCCGCCCTGCCCAGCTCTCGCCTCTTCGCTCCGGGCGGATCTCCAAGGGCAGGCATCTCTGGCCGGACACGCAAAAAAGGGACTTGTTCAGAGTCTGCAGGAGCAGCGGGGCAGCGAGTTTCCCCACACGTTCTGTGAGAATGTGGCACCTGGGGCGTGTCTCTTCACCTTTTTGAGTCTCAGTTTCCTCGTCTGTAAAATGGGGAAACTAGTGCTTTCCATTTGGAACGGTGTGAAGTTCAGATGACTGAGGTTTCCAGGGCCAGCTTACCCTTCTCATGGCTCAGCCCCCTCTCCCCCGTGTGCTCCATTTCTTCCTCCAAGATCCCCCCCTCCCCCCCGCGTCAAATGCCAGGAGCTCCTGCCCTTTAAACACCCTCCCTCGTCCCCATCAGCTCTCTGACTCCTGGGCAGCAGAACTTTCCCAAGAACCCGTCCCTGGTCGCCACTCCCCAGGGTCCCTGCCCGCACCCTCTCCAGCGGCCTTCGGGCTCACTGAGGACAAGCTTAGTTGGGATCCCTGGGACCTGTTGAGCCGAACCCGAGGGCACCCTGCCTACAATCCCCGGATAAACTCTTGATCACACCTCTCAGTTTCTTTGGGATTTCCCCTCCTATCTCACCCGGGCCCCTTCTCAGCCACTTTTGCAAGTTCTTGGGCCTGTGCGCACCCCGCGTTGGGGCTGGATCCTTTCTCTTCCCTCTCTACACTGTCCCTGTAGCATCATCCCCTCCCCTGAGCCCAAGACACTTGTGTGTCTATTTACCTGGCCTTGTAACCTTCAGCTGCTCAAAAAGGAGCACTTATTTGTGCCACAAATGTTGCTACCCTCCACTCCTACCCCATCCCTACGCTCCAGCCTTGCCTTCACGCACACCCCTCCCCTCTTCACTTTCTTCATAGAATTTATCACTCAATGGAACTCTCTTTCTCTCTCTACTTGGTATGTGTTTCTTTGTCTAGCAGGTGCCTTCCCTTGTGGGAGAGAAATAAAGTTCCCAGTGCCCATACTTGGTCCAGAGCAGCTAGCTCCGTGGTCTCCAAGCTGGTTCCCTTCACCTGGGAACCCGTTAGAAATGCAAGTTCTCAGGCCCAGCCCGCCCAGACCCGAGGAAACAGAAACCCTAGGGGTGGGGCCCAGTAATCTGTTTTAAGGAGCCCTCCAGGGGATTTAAGGTTGTGACCCACCAGCTTAGCACAGTGGTCTGAGGCTGTGTAACTGAGCTGAATAAAAGACTCATGTGCAGTAGGTGTTCAGTACAAATTAGCTTCTTTCACAACTCGAGGAGCCTTAGGGAGGCGTCAGAACCAGAGCGAGAGTAAAAAATAAACATCGCGTGTGTTTTATGTGCATACACCACCGATTTTCAACTGATGTGCCTCAGGAATTTAAAACGTGCAATACCTGACTATTTAATCAGGGGCACTACTTCTTTTCCCTTTGGTTTTCAAACTAAAAAGAAAAAGGAACAGCCAACACAATAGTAGCCATCCAGTAGGAATTGAATCAAAATTATACCTTTTTTTTTTTTGGTCAGAGCGGTAAAAAAATATATATTTTGGTGTGCTGCAGAATTTCAGTGATTAGTTTATGTGTGCCATGAGATGAAAAAGGTTGGCATAGACTATCTGGGAATGGACACAATAAATCAGTATGATAGTTATCACTAAGTGGGGGATGTGGGGAGGGAACCAGCTGTTGGGAATCAGAGTAAGGAGAAAGGCTTACTTTAAAATTGTTATGAGAGGTAGAGAGAGAGAGAGAGAGAGAGAGAGAGAGAGAGAGAGAGAGAGAGATTTATTGGTTGCTTCTTGCATGTACCCCTGACCTGGGGTTAAACCAGCAACCGTGGCATATCAGGATGGTGCTCTAACCAACTGAGCTACCCAGCGAGGGCTTGAAAGTCTTACGTTTCACGGAGCACTTCTTCACATCCTGGGGATTTTGTCCTGTGCGGCCTATCTATTCAAATAATAGATGAAATGTACTTAAACAGAACCTGGCGGTGGTGTCCTTTGCCCAGCCCTTCCTCGGCCTGCAGCCTGGCGGGATTCTCTGGCTAGGAGCCCTGGAAGAGCCAGGCTGCTGTCACCAGTGAGCTCTGCCCCCTGCTGGCTGTTTTCCCATATGGCCCCACCGTTGCTGGTTCCCTCCTTTCCACCCTTCTCTCCTTCAGCGGGCTCCAGTCGTAAAGGATTCTCTCAGGTCCAACTTGGCCTTAGGTACTTAAACAGAATGGACTTAAACAGAACAGGTTGGCTCAAATGGTTCCTTCCTCCAGAAACTCTCTCCGCCTAGCCTGACCCACACTTTATCCCCAAATGCCTCCCCTGGGCCAACGTGGGCCCTGTCACACACTCCCACGGCAACAGGAACTTCCAAGTGTGTTCTGTTGTAGCATGGAGGTGCAGTTGGCCGAACGGTGTGATTATTTGTGTGATTATCTGATTTAATTAGTGCCCGTCTCTCCCACCACAGAGCAAGGCCTCCATGATGGGGCTCATACCTGCCTTGTTCTTAGCTGTATCCTTGTCTCCTTAGCCTGTTAGTCTGCTCACCTTTGCCTTCAGGACCACTCCCTTGCAGATGCCCCCTTATTCTTAGACACTTACTTTTCCAGCTCTTCTGTCGTGAGTCCTGCTGGTGGTGAGAGTATTTTCCATGTCTTTCTGAGCCTATTTCCTCTTTGCAAATTTGGGGGAAAGTAATGACTTCTCTGGACTACTGGGGGACACTGGACACCTGCAGTCCAACACCACCTGCCACTCCTGCTTATCCTGGCCCCACTGTGCCTGCCACAGACTCGCACCCAATCAGTGTCGATTGGGAGAGGCTGTCGCTGCCGCAGCAGTGCTCACTAGCCAGGAGTCCTGCATCTGGTGCCCTCCCAAGAGGAGTGGCCTGCAGGATCAGGCTGAAACCAGCTCTCCAACATCCCCTGAGGGGTCCAGGACTGCAAGAGGATGCAGGCCAGGCTGAGAGACCCCTCCAGTGCACTACTGGGCCAGGGAGGGATTGTGGGAGGGCTCCAGGGCATGTCCAGCTCATCTCACCCAGTCCCAATTGGCTGGACCCCAGCAGCGAGCTAACCTACTGATCAGAACATCTGCCCCCTGGTGGGTCAGTGCACCGCAGCGACTGGTCGATCAGTTGACTGCCCCCTGGTGGTCAGTTCATGTCATAGCAAGCAGCTGAGTAGCCTTAGCATATCATTAGCATATTGCACGTTGATTGGTTGTTTTGTTGTCCTGTGATTCAGTCTATTTTCATATTACCCTTTTATTATATAGGATATGTGCAGTTGTGGGGTTGTGTGATTACAACCTGGATATTTTGTAATGTGTGATCTATCTATTCAAAAAACAGACAAAAGGTATTTAAACAGAATGTACTTAAACAGAACAGGTTGATGAGCCAACTGAGCCACACCAGCCATGGCAGGACCACCTTTATATTAGTAACAGGTCCCATTTATTAGGTCAGACGTTATATTAATTGCTTTGCATGCATTATCTTATTTAATTCTTGTAATAATCCTGTGAGATAGCAACTACTATTATTATCCCTCATCCCTTAGAACCAGACTTTGAGGCTCGGAGGTAAAATGCGCAAGGTCTAAGTTATTACTTAGAAAAGCCAGATATGTTTCATTCATTCTTTTACCTACTCAATTACTTATTGAGTGTCTATAATGTTCAGGCTCAGTGCTCAGCAACTGGAGTTAAAATTATGAGAATGAGAATAAAGTGGTTTGACTTGTCAGGGAGACCAAGGAAGGCTTTGGGAGGACGAGACAACAGGGTTGGTCTGAAGGATGAGGAGTTGTTTCCATGGGCTGAGTGTTTGGCCGAACTCTGTGCCCACCTTTGAACTTAGAATCAAGGCAGAATCTCTGTCCACCACTGAAACCCCAGGGCTGCAGAAGGTTTCTGCGCTGCCACTTAGCCCGATGGGATCTCTTAAGGAGGGGCACTCACTATCTGCAGGGGCTTATGATAGAAACGAAAGTTCTGGCCCTGACACATTTTAGAATCCAGAGTTGAGGGTATGGCTCAGAGGACCAATCTCCTCTGTCCCACCCTCACCATCACCAGCCCAACACACACACACACACTATGGGCCTTCCTCTCCCTCTTGGGCTGGGGAGAGGTAGTGGGGAAGCAATCACAGAGAAATCGACAGAGCCCTAAGGGAACACACAGGGGACACCTAGATGTCCCTGAGGAAATAATGGCACAGGATTTTGAAAGATGAGTCAGGGTTAGGGAGTGGGGTGAAAGCAGCAGCATTCCATCTTGAAGGAACCACGGATTCAGGTTCTTGTGTCTGGAATCCCCATCTCTGCCAGGTGACTTTACCAGCGTATGACAGGGATAATAATGGAGCTACCTTATAAAGCGGGTTTGAGGTCCAGGCAACATTGTGTTAACATCCCTCCAAACAGTGGCAGGAACCGCTTAAGGCACAATACAGGTTAACTAATGCTGGTAAGGAACCGGCAAGTGCAGCAAGGTGTTGCAAAACCTCCTGCATAGCAGGTGAGGGAAGGGGCGTGATGAGAAATAGGGGCAGACGTCAGACCAGTCAGGGACGCAAATGCCAGGATAAGGACGTTTTAAAAACGAAGGAATGACATAGACGAGCTAAAGGGCTGGTGGAGCAGGGCCGGGAGAGGGCGGGAAGTGGGCAGCTAGCCAGGAGGCCGCGGCACGAGCCGGCAGAACAGAGGCGGGCAAAGAGTCCGTGTTCTGGGTCTTTGTTTTCCAGCGGGCCAGGTAAGGGCTTAGACCTCGGGCGGCAGCCGCCGTGCGTCCTTCCGCCAGAGGCTGTCCGTCGGCGGACGCCCGGGAAGGTCAGAGGCTGATGGCCGCGCGCCGCCTGGTGGCCAGAGGAGGTGGGCTCAGCCGGGAACAGCAAAGACTACAAAATCCGGGAAACTGAGGCAGGGAGCGGCGTCTGGGCTCTCTCCCATGTGGACCCTATCCCTATTCCAACTCCGCTTTACAGATTGGGAAACTGAGAAGAGAAGGGGAACAAGGATGGGTCAGGAGCCCCTCAAACCGAGAGCTTCCAGACGCCAGGAGTTTTTAAAGAGTTTCTTTCACGGCATCAGTGGCCTGGAGCTTAGTTTGCCATTCCGTCCGGCGGGCAGGTGGAAAATGAAATAGGAGGAAGAGAAATTCAGTCTTCCCCGCCCACCCGGAGGTAAACGCCTTTAAAGAATACCCCGGAAAGCAGAGTTTTATAGATTCTATTTGCATACGAACGCAGTCACCTCGAGTTAAACTCCGACCCTTTAATCTCGGGTCCAATTTGTCCCGAAGCCGCGGAGGAAGGTCCTCGTGAATACCCCCAAACTCCTCCCCCCCAACCCCGCCCCGAAGGCTGGGCTTCGTTGCACGTGCTCACCGGTTCCTTTGAGACACACCTTCTAGGAAAGACTCATTATCAGGGCGGGGGAACACGAGGAGTCATAAGAAAAGTTGACTAAGGATAAACCACAGCAAAGAAAAGGCCCTGAAGTCATATGTGCTCTTTTCTAGCAGCAGCTTTTATTAGAGTTCCATGATTGAGACAGGCTTTGCCTTTCACTTCTTCAAGCTGCTAATGGTTCTTCCCACCCCTGCAGTTGCTGGAGTCCCGCATGGCCGGCCTCGCCGGGCGGACTCCAATTCCCAGCGTGCCCCGCGGGCCCGTGCGTGGCAGCGGCGCGTGACGTCGGGGGAGGGAGCTGGCCAGTGCTGAGGGGGCGCGGCGCGGAGGGGCGCGGAGCGGCGCGGAGCCGGGCGGCCAGGGGCCCAGAGAGCTCGGCGGCCGGGAGCCCGCCGGCCCCTGACAGCCCCCTCCCCCTGGCGGACGACGACGACGGCGAGGGCGCTGGTCATGGCGGAGCAGCGAGCCGAGCGCGGGCCCTGAGCACCACCGCATGGAGCGGGACGAACGGCCTCCTAGCGGAGGGGCAGGCGGCGGGGGCTCGGCGGGGTTCCTGGAGCCGCCCGCCGCGCTCCCTCCGCCGCCGCGCAACGGTGGGTGAAGGGCGTGCAGAGTCCGGGACCGCCTGGAACCGGCCCCGTGTCCCCTGGCCCGGATGCCCCCTCTCCCATCCCGCTACTACCCTGGGAAGCCGCAGCGCATGGACCTTCACCCCGGTCCTCCCCCGTCTCCCTCCGTGTGGCGCCTCCTTCTCCCGGTTCTCCTCCTCCCGGTCCTCCTCAGCGCAGATCCTACCCCCGCCGGGTCCCTCTTCTCGGACCTTCATTTCCCTCCCCGCCCGCCCCCGCCCCCGCCCCCAGGTTCCGTAATGGCAGACCTCCCCCTCCCGGGGTCCGCGTCCCCTCGGTGCGATCCTCCCCCAACCCCCATCTCGCGTCCCGTCAGTGGGGGCTTCCCCTCCCCCTCGGGTCTTCTCTGCTCCGAGCCTCCTCTTCCTGCCTCTTGAGTACCCTCCGCGGGGGGCCTCCCCCCACGGGGTCCCTTCTGCGCGGAGCCATCCCCCCAACCCCACCCCCAGTCCCCTCGGCGCTCCCCACGCGGGTCCCTCCTCCCTCCGCTGACGCTCCACGGTTCTGCCGACCCGACGCCACACCCTCGCCCCTCGGTCCCCTTGGCCCCACACCTTGCTGGGGCCTCGCTCCTTCTCCCCTGCTCCCCTCCCTTCTCTGTTAGGCGACAACTTTCTGCTGGCGCAGATCTCTGGCCCGATGGGGTGTGGGGGACACCTGTCTCCCGGGGTCTGCGGGCGGGCCCGGCTCCGCGCTTGCCCCACCGCATTTCTCCCGGTCCCCCTGGGGTCCGGTCCTCCCGGGTCCGGGTCACCTGGCCCGGCCCTTCCTACCGCCCTGCTCCCCCCACCCCCCGGCCCCGCCGGTCCTCGGGCTCCTCGCGTCCGTCTCGGGGGGGGGGGGGGAGGGTGTGACTCGCCCCCCGGCTCTCCGCCCCCGCGGGATGTGTTATTTGTATCTGTTGGGTATTTTCCCCTCTCGGTGTTTGCCGCGGGATGTTTTTATTGGTAACGTGTAAGGAGCTTTTGTGAGGTCGTAAAAGGTGAACTTTTGAACTTGGAAAGCGCCCTGGAGCAATTAGCGCAGGCGAGAGCGCCGGGAGGCCCGCGTTACAAAGGGTGCTCGTTGGGGCCGGCAAACGCTCCGGCGGCAAACCCGATTTATTTATTTATTTATTTGCCCTGCCTTCCACCTCTCACGTCTCATTTCCGAATAAAGGGCAGGCTCTCGGGGATCCTTGCCTCCTCCCCTCTCTGCGCCATAAACGCGCAATTCTCGGAAAGATCTGGGACCGGACAGTGCCTAACAGGGAACAGATTTCAGATTGAATGCAAACACCCGGGACGCTTCGGAGGCACTAAAAATTAATGGCTGCAACAAGAAGGTTCTCAGCCAGGACGGTGACCTGGCAGGTGTGGGGAAAGGGACCTGCATACAGGTCACCGGGGTGCTCGGTTGTTGAACGAAGGAGGAACGGCAGAAGGGACCTTCGGGCGGATGTGAACCTTCATGCACACACTGTCAGTTCAGGGGACGTGCCATTTTTGCCACTTAGGAGAAAAGTGCGTTTAGGGAGAGCCTGGTTCGCTTCACTCCGTGTTGCTGACCCAGTAGTGGTAGGTTTTCAAAGCTGTTGTCCTTTTTTAAGATGTCCGTGATGTGTGGTATCTAGGTGGCTGGCAGTCTCTGGGGATGTCTTTGGAGACTAATTTCTGAATGTGAACATGTTTGAGATCAATAAAATCCCGTGTCACAAAGGAGGCTGGAATCTAGTTAGGGTAGGAGACAGTATGCCGGAACAAAGGGTTTCTTTAATGCTTTCAACTTTTCAAGCTTTTAAAACAGAGATTTGGTTTGGTATTAATGTGTGAATGTTATGAATCTGGTCTAAATTTTACCCTGCTGATTTTTTTTACCCAACCCCAGGTCCTCTAGCCCACATTAGTGTGTCTTTCATCATGCCTTTCTCTGTGTGTATGCTTCCTGTACCCACCTTTGCATAACACATAGATGGGTTTTGCTGCAGATTTTAAATTCTAGTTGAGAATATTGTTGTAAGGGAAGCCTAGGAACTGCATTTGCTATTAATTACTCATTAATACATTTTAAAAAACTCACTGGTAATTTCAACTCTTAATCAAATTTCCTATTCGTAGTCTCAGTTCCTCAATTGCTCAGAACCATTCAAAAGACTGTTACCGAGCAATCCACTTTCGCTAAGGTGGCTTTAATACTTTACATCAGTCCTATAAGTATTTCCTTTTTGTCGAAAACACAGTGCAATTTTTGGCAATTTGATGATCTTAAAAGAAAATACATGAGACATTAAACTTGTAGGATGCTTTATTTTTCAGTGTGAAAATGAGCATTGTGTTCTGTTTTACAGTTTATGTTCATTATCTGGATAACTTAACATGCTCACAGAAAAGTTACACACACAAAAACACAAAAGAAAAGGAAAGTTTATCTCTGGAATGGTGGGGATATTTTTTTCTCTTATACTTTCTTAATTTTATTTTTCTCTAAAAGTAAATGAAACGGCTTAAGTTCTAAGCAGAAGAAATGAAATTTCTCACTTTTTATCCTACCGAGTGATTTTCATTTTGTATAAAATATTTGCAATAGATAACTATCTCCATAGGAGGTCTTTGGTTTCTGTCACGAAGAAATAAACTGGAGGTGGAATTTTAGAAATGTTTTCCTGCCGGAAACGCCATTGATGTTGAATTTACAGTGCTTTAAATGGTTTTTATTATTCTATCAGAACAGAGTTGCTAGCCTTTTGATGCGCCATCTCCCTTCCAGGAATTCCCTGTGCTAACTGCGCTAGATTTTTACAGTTGTTGCTTGTAGGTTTTCATAACAAAAGTGAACTAATTTAGAGGACCTGCTCCCTTATGGGGTAAAGAAAAATGAATGATTTGAGGAAGTATATGATAAATATTGTATTTGTTCATTTTATTTTAAGAGAATGAGGAAGTAGACTTAAATATTTCAAGCAAAGAAAAGTTATAAGCCATTATCAGTAATTAAAAGCATGTTTTATATAATTACACTTTAGGAGAAATGTGAAAAGTTCACTAAATAATTGGATGCCCTTTTCCTGCTCTAGCCTTGCCATCCAAATGTTACTCCTGAAAACAAATTATTAAGTGTTTTTTATGACAATTTAACTTCAGTTTGTGACTTAGAAAATTATAAATCACCTCAAAATTTCTGCTTTCATTAAAAAAAATGAATGCTCTAGTAATGTTTTTCTTTAGAACAAGCAGCACACAGGTTGTTGGTTTTTTTTTTTTTTTGTAGGTTCTCTGACCTCCAAAGAACATTGAAAAGCAACAGTGAGCAGATTTACTTTTGATTTTTGAATTAGCAGAAATGTGAGAGGACCACATTTCCAAATGTAGATTTACCATCCACCAAATTCTTTTTTGAGTATTTCTGTTTCATGTAATCAAAATATAATCATGCCATGCTTCCTAATCTGTAAGTCATTCTGAATTTTATAGCAAAAGGATGTGTGTGTGTTCATGCACTAGCATGTGAACGGGAGTTAGATGAGGAGGATTGAGATGGCAGCTAATGAAAAAGAACATGTACATTTCCTAAAATATGCCCAAATCATGCATTCCCATATTTTATTCATAATTTCTTGATTCCTCTTTGCTTTTACTGGGGTTGTGGAACAAAGGTAGAAAATAAAATACCTCATTTTAGGTTAGTGGGGAATGGAGAGTAGAAATGCCAACTACTATGATACTGCTAAGGGGAGTTTTCTTATACCACTTACAGTGCTTGTTATGCAAATCGGCTTTAAATCGCTAACGATACTTGCATGTTTGGGGGCCTGTCTGTGTAAGTAAGTGAATTTCTTCCTGTATTATAACTAGGTTAAATATTTATTAGTTTGAATGGAATGAATTGGTTCATTAATGAATTTGTGGTCAGATGGTAACTTCTGGCTTCAGAATTAAGGACAGCTTCTTTGACATAGGAGACTTCCTTTTCAGCATGATCATCCAGATTTTAGGGGCCTTGTCTTATTTTTTTTTGTTCTTATGTTTATTTTTGTGTTGTAGCCAAGTTAAATGACATTTCAGTTTAAGTATTTTTTCCATGTTGAAAGTTAAATTTGGGAGGATGCGTTTTCAGAATACATTTACATTTTTGGTTCAATCTTTTAAAGTAGAACAATAAAAATGCTTTTTTTTGGTGTGTATGTGAACCAGTCGTTTTTTATGTGTAAAGGGTCATAATTAGGAAAATCAGAATTCTGACTCAACAGATAAAAACAAAGCTTCCATTTCAGCAAAGAATAAGAGTGTCCTTGAGACAATTTTAAACAGAAGGTAGCTATTGAATATATCCACACAAGTAGTGATATAATACACCCATCATCTCTGTTATACTTTGAAAGTATTTATAAAACCAACACATTGTGAAAGAAAATACATTCTTTTAAACTTTCATATTATTATCAGCTTTTCCTAGCTCAGGTAATTTCTTATGGGGTTATGGATGCCTTTGATTGATAACTAGGACTTAGAAATACTAGAATTATTAAAAGTCGGCAAGAAGTACTGAGCTTGTAATTCCTTATCTTGTGTTGAGCTGATGTTTCAGATTCATCTGAGGTTAATCTTACGGTAAAAAAAAAAGAGTTCTTAATGTAACTTTGATCTGCAGTACTCATAGAATCAGTCTGCTGTTTATTTATTGCTTGTTTTCCGACATGGCTTGTCTTTATGAAGAAGATATAAGCCTGTTAGATGTTAGTTTCCTTTATAATGTAAAGTTAGAAAAAAACCATTGCTGCTAACCTGCTTTTCAGTGTGGTTTAGAAATAACTATAGACTAGAGAACTTTATTTTAAAGAATTTTGTACTTAATTTAATAATTTCCTTATTACCTGCTGTTAAACAGTAGTTGTCTGCCTAAAACAGTTTCTCAAGAAAACAGATCCCCCCCCCATACAATTATTTAAATAAGACTTTACTATGTAACCCAGCAATTCTAATTAACAGTGATTTAGTTGGGTAGAGAACCAGGATTTCCTCCGCTGGCTGTTGGGAAGCTGAATTGCTCTTTACCCCACCCCCAGCTGCACCAAATCTTTTGATCCCCAAGCTACAGTGGTTGTCATTTGAGAAAGCAAACTAAGAGAAAATAAGTTGTGAAAATAACCTACTTGAAGCCTTCATTTGCATTTTGGAATTTTTGTACTTAAAAAAAATTATAAGAATAATTGAATCTTTAAAATTTATCTTAAAGGAAAAGCAAACTGACCAAAATCTCTTGTCTAAGTAGAAAATCCCTGGATTTCTTTAAAATTTTTGGAGATGTTTTAATATTGACAATCACTGTTTCAAGAGAAGTTATCCTAATTATAGAGTCACAAGAAGCATTCAAGTCTTTTGAATTTCCTTGGGAGTGGAAATTTGGGGAAAACAAAAGTTAGCCCTTAGGCACTATACCCATTTTCATTCAAGGTATTTTGTAGTTTTCCCCTTGCTCATTATATAAGTTCAAAAAGAGGACTACAAATTCTTCTCTCATATACTAAATGCTACAATTTGTTATATTGAGTTAACTTTAAGAAGTATCTTCAGATAATGAGTCTTTGGATCCTAATTGCGAATTGTATACCCTTAAGTTTGTTTACACCAGAGAAGCTATTCAAGCATAAACCGCAGATGGCAGTAGTAGCATATTTTTATATTTTCTGGAAGGAGTCTTGCCTTTCAGTTGGTGTCAATTCTATGGGCACTATTGATAAGTCAGCTGGTGAGTGTAATGTTTCCAAAACCAATTCCCTAGACAGCAACATGTAATGTATTCTGGAAACAAATCCTGGTGATTTGATTTTAAGATATACTAGGTGGGTGGTTTGAACCAGAATAGTGACTTTGCTGTTGTTGCCAAAGTGAGAAATTATAAAAATAATTTGATAATAGGGATAGAGAGAATTGCATAATAACCTTTAGCTTATTGGGACTGTAGTGATGGTATTAGCAGGGGATGTATTAAACATAGATACTTGCTTGAACAACTATTTACATTGGAAATTATAATTCATTTAAAAATATACTCAAGAATTGCATTTGAGAGAGAGAGAGAAATGCACAACCAAATCCTCATGTGGAAGAGATAGCTTTCTCAACTGTTTATTTCCAACTCCTTATGTTTCATAGTACCATGGAATTTTAGATCTCTCTGTAGAAGCATTTCATAGGTCTATTAGTGGGTTCTGCTTGCTCTTTCCATCATGGTAGTGTCAAAATTTGTGTTCCTCCAAATTTATGTTTTCCTCTAAAACTATCGATTGAAAACGGACATAATTGATTTAATCGATGTTTAAACTTCCTATGATATTTCCTTTGAGTCTTAGTTTCAGACTCAGGAAACATTTCAGTAACAAATCTGTGCCAAAATGAAGGACAGACTGATTTCAGTGAAGGAACTACTTAACCTGTATTGAGTTTTCATTAAAAAATTAATTTTCAGTGTTCCCCCAATACATTCAATACAAAGGAAAACATTAAAAAATAATTTTATTTGTTCATGCACTTATTTCAGTCCTGAAGCTGTATCATCTTGGAAGTATTAAAAATTCAGACTTGATCATTTTTGTTAATTCCTTATGCTGTACAGGATCAGATGCAGTGTTCTTTTTTTTATCACAATCAAGACACCAAACTGTAGTAGTAAGCATTGTATTCTTCACCTTCATACATTTGTATTAAAAAAAAAAGCCCTAAATTAACTCCAATTTATGCAATTTAGTTTTTCTCTCACAAGAGAAAAAAAAAAGAATAGGACAATTCTGTGAAGCCTTACATACCTTTTATCCTATTTCTTCATCTCTTGTCTTTTAAATTTATAAATGATTAATGAAATAGTACTCGGTTTGTATTAATTTCTACCACTTAGCATTTGTTGATCATTCATTACTGGATTGTTTCAGACTTAATCTCTTTCCACTTATTGAGTCATTAAATTTGTTTACTGTGTTATCAAAACCAGTAGCTTTCAAATTGTGGTCCATGAACCTCTAGAGGTGTCCCTGAGACCCTTTCAAGGAAACTCTTGAGCTCAAAACAATTTTTGTAATAATACTGACATTTTTCGTCTTTTTCAACATGTTGACATTTGCACTAATGTTGCAAAAACAGTGGTGGGTCAAAACTGTTGGTGCCTTAGCAGAAATCAAGAAAGCAAATTGTAGTAGTAGTAGTAGTTGTATTCTTCATCTCCACATTCTTGTATTTTTTAAAAAAGACGCTATTTTCACTTACTGTCTTAGATGAAGCAATAAAAATGATTCCTTGTACTAAATCTCAACCCTTGAGTATACTTGTTTTCAATATTCTATGTCAAGTACATGCAAAGCATTTCTGCTGCATGCCAAAATAGAAAAGTTGTATGCAGCTCATTATGTTGTGAGCTGAACTGTTTTGTTTTGTTTTTTAAATACCATTTTCACTTGAAAGAACAAACTATGGTTTATTCAGATTTGGGTATTTGGAAGATCATTTTTAAGAAAATAAACAGCGAGCCTGTTACCCAAGAAAAACTGACATTTGTTGCTGGTGAATAAAAGTGGAGCTTTCAAGCAACAATAGCATTTTGGAAATCTTGTACCAGTCACTCTAAGCTTGACAGCTTCCCAGTACTTAGTCTTTTTTGATGAGACTGATGGTGATATTAACAAATATGATTTTTTTATATTGTATAATGAAATGATAGCATTTTGAAATAATCTTATTTCAGTAAAGGAGTATTTTCCAAATCTCTGGGTATATGATATTACAAAATCCTGCATGGGTAAAATAATCTGTTCAAAATGTTATATAGACTAATGGATTTTAATGTAACAATACAAAGTTCATTGATGTGATTTTAGATTTCACATTGAACTAAACTTTAAGAAACCAGCATTTACTAAGTTTTGCTGTATTATTAAAGAAAAATATCAGTAATTGTTTTAATAAGCAAATATTCTCAAGTCAGTGTGAGGCCTGATTTTCTGCCTCCATATCTCAACCAAAACAATATACAACATACAGATTACATATAGAAGAATCTATATGCACTTAGATTTAAGCCTGATACTAAGAGATTAGCAAAACTATAAACAGTGCCATTCTTTTCACTATTTTTTGGTAAAATATAGTTATTTTTAATAAAAGTGTTATTTATATTAATTCATAATAGGTTAAGCCCACTGAGACCAAAATATGTGAAAAAGCCTCTGTTCTAAATTAATCTACTTAATATGTAAGAAAATGATGACTTCACCAGATATTATTAGTACTCATTTACTTTGGGTTTTTCTTTCGTTTCCCTTTTTCCCTCAAAAGGGGGGCTACAGAGGAAAAATAAAATTGAAAATGCATTCATGCCATTTAAGTTTTATCTTTGCTTGAGACTAAATGAAGTGTGTCATAGTTTACCCTCACTGAATTCTCTGATAAGACTTTGTTACCTGCTAACATGAAACCTGTTCACTATCTTGTGGCAGTGGCAGGAATTTTCCAATAGAACCTGTGTCCTCACAAAGGATAGGTTTGAAATGTGGAAATAAATCCGACAACACAAAAATACTTTCTTACTATTAAGGGTCATTGCTGTAAGAATAATGAACCATTTATAAGATAAAAATTCTACGTTGCTTTTAAAAAGTTCCATCAAAAATAGCTTGTTTTCAGTAGACATGTTTGGTTTTCATTGAGTTTTCAAAGTTGTTATTTTGGCAATGTCATTTTGTAGATTGGCTTGACTTTTAACCTGGTTTTCACTGAGGAAAGTGGTAATAAAGTCTGTAAGGAGAAGCATCTCCTCTCCTGGCTTAAGAATAATACCCTTTCCTAGTGTGAGTAACATTTTAGTGTAAGTCAATTACTGAGTTGTTAAACAGTTAGGGATTTATTCCTTAGGATAGTTGCTAGGTAGAACTCATTCTGTAGTGAGATTGCTGGCAGAAGAAATGTCACCTAACAATGCGCATAACAAAAAGGAGTTACTGGGTCAGAATTCAAGATGAAGCTTGGTGGGTGATGAAAGATCAGTAAGATATTTGGGCTTCTTTCCTGAGAGCTCTGTAATTATCTTGATGTTTTTGGAGTGTCACATAATGTACCTCTTAAAGCATTTTTGTGTTCTGTGGGGGTTGCAATTTAGCCATAAGATGAAACAATCCTTTCCTTTTTCATTTTAATACTTGGATTTTATGTTAGATTTCGGGTGAAATCTTTAAATGCATTCTTCATCAGTTGAAGTGAATCGCTTTAGTTACTGAACTTAATCATTGAGGCAGATACTTTTTCTTCCATATTCTTGCTGTACTGTAGAAATCTAACCTGTCAGGAGACTTCCTTTCAAAGCCTTACAACCCTTCTTCTAAAATGCCTTTTCAGTAGGATAATAAACCACCTGGGGGAAACCCCCTACTGATATCTATTTAGAGGGCTTTGTTTTTTGGAAGTGGCTGTAGTAGTCTCAGCCAGGGGGGAAGGATTTTTGTAGGATGGTGTGAGAGGGAAAGAGCAGAGACTCCGGAGTGTGGCAGGACAAAGATCACAGCTATGTGACTTTGTCACTTGACTTCTCTGAACTTTAGTGTTCTCATTTAATAAAAGCAGCTAAAACTTATATAGTGCTTGTTATATAATATTCTAAGCACCTTACATGTATTAACTCACATTATCCTCATAACCCCTATGAGGTATGCATTTTATTATCATCCCCAATTTATAGATTTGAAAACTGAAGACCACAGAAGTTAAGCCCCAGACTTCACAGCAACAGCATTAATAATTTGTTTCCTAGATTTAACACCTCCATCCCCCTACTATAACATTTCTTAAATTGACTTTAGGGTTACTAGAATTAGTGACAAAGTCTGTAAAGTGCAAGCAAAGTATCTGCCCCAAAAGAAGCACTTGTGAATAATCCAGGGCATTTATAGTTGTTGAGGAGGCCCAGAAATACAGATTAAGAGAGTGACAAAGATCCACTCTTAAAAGTTGCAAGTGACTTTTTTCTTTTACCCTGGCTTTAATCCAACCAGAAAACAATTTCTGCAGAATCAGGAACAATCCTTGGTAAATCTAAGAGGTGCTAAGGAAGGAAGGGGTTTTGAGCTACTCAAGGCAGGGATATCATATCTTGAATCTGTTTCCTCCACACTAAGCACAAAGATTTGCTGTTTCGTGGAGGTTGAATGAATGAAATAAAGGAATGGTCAGGTTAGGAATCTGAATCCCTTGCAAGTGGTCAGAGAAAGTCTACAAAATATAAGGGAAGGGAATGTGTATTTCAGTCACTAAGGCAACTGAGGTCAGTATGTAAGTCAAAAGCGTGTTGAAGATAAATCCAAGGCTTTATGGGCCCTCCTGGAACCAGAATGTAGTTTCTGTTTGGAAATGTGGCCCTTCTTGTAACTAAAATGACTAGATACACCGAATACATACAGATATGCTTCACTGCACCGGGAAATCAGTTTAGGAAAAGATGGCCTTTGTCTTCTGTACCTTTTTAAAAATTCTGCCACACAAAACGCTGGCTATGTGGTAGAGAGGAGAACCAATTCAAGAACGTTGATGTGACTCTTTGAAAATGGAAATATAAGAGCCCAGTTGTCCAAAGCTTGTGAAATACAGAAAATGACTTCCTAACGGAGAGTGATAAAGATGTGGCAGTGTGGGTTAGATCGTGATAGCAATGCAGTTCCAGTAGGAAAAGATTTGTGAGAGGCCCAGCAAATAGTTGATGGACCTGGGTTTTGCCTGAGTTCTGATCCTAGCTCTATTACAAAGGCACATCTCTATGGGCCAACCTATAAAATAAAGGGGCTAAATTAGATAATCCCGGAAGGGATTTTTCAGTTTGATGATGGAATGAATTGGGTAAAACAGGAAATTGCAATTTAGGAAAACCCTTCCTTAAAGCGCGTAGCTATGGTGCTAACAGCCAGATTCTCAGGGATGATTTTGATTTCAGATGCTGTTCAATCTTCCCTCAAAGAACATTTACACTGTTATCCTGTCCTGATTTTAGAATACCTGGCTGCTTTAAAGCTTGTGGGATCACATAATTTACACGTAAATTCCATTTTCCAGGTTCATGTTAGAGAAATGTTTGCAGCTAAAGTCCTAGTGTTTTGATCATCGATAGTATAAATTTGAAATTTGATATAGTTGTCATTTTTTTTAACATGATCACTTTCTTCCATTTATTCCCCTTGTAAGTACAATTTCATTCACTGACTAAAATTCATAGTTAATTTCAGAGTTTTCCTTCATTCCTTGTAAAGAGATTTTGTATTTGCAAAACTGATCAGCATTGAGAAGATTAAATGCCCTACATTTGAGAATGTGGATTCATTAAGGAAAATTACAAAACCTCCCTAAATGCTGTTGGTCTGTAAAAAGAGAACCAACCCAGCAGGAAAAGAGCGGCATTGCATGGGGGAGGGGTGTAGTGATGGGGGGGGGGGCAGCAAGGGAGCTGCAGTTGAAATATTCATCAATCATTTTACTGGCACCAGGAAACCAATCAGCCTTTTAGAGGAGAGAACTTAATCAATCACCTAATGTGGGAAATTACAATTGCTTTCTCACAAAAATATATTTCCTTCCTTGCGGACAGATCAAATCTGAGAGAGAATTGGGCTGGCTGGAATTTAGAGCTAACTGATGGCAAGTCTTTACTGAAAGTGCTACTGTGATGAAGAAAGGCATTTGACTTTTAAAGATAAAATTTCCTATCTGCTGTGAACTTCTTCAGAATATTTCAAAATAAGTTTGATTTTCATATAGTGTGCCCATTGATAAGAAAAAACCAATTACCGAGCATTCATGGGTAATATGAAATACTGTGAATTTATTCTCCAAAGCTAGTTTTCAGGAGCATAGATGGACTCATGGTTGGAGAATATTCAGTGCTTCCAGTGCCTTGTTTGTAAAGCAACCCCAGAGCATTGCCTGAGGGACACAGCCAGGGGAGCACAGTTGGAAGTGCTTGCATATAAATAAAAGCAGGAGGGATTTAGCTGTATCTTGTATTTAAATTTTAAATGTTGTGATCTCAGCTCTGCTTGAGTTGTCTGTAGCCCTTAGGTTCATAGGTGTGAACTGTTTAGGCAATCTAATGTTTTAAAATTAGAAATGGTTCGCCACTGTAGAAAATATAGAAAATTAAGAGGAAATTACCTATAGTCTTGCCTCCAAGCAACTTTCATTAAATTTTTAAAATATTTTCTTCTGGACTTCAAATCCTAGGTTTTTACTTATTGTGATTATATATACCATGAAGCTTTATGCCTTTTGTTTTAAAGTCTTTCTTGTTATGAACTTTATTCATTTGACTTGAAATTATTTAAAAATTTTAATAGCTATATGACAGCCTATTGTTTTTGATTTTGGACATTGAGATGGTTTTTAGTTTCTGATATAATAGTTCTGCCCAGACCATCTTGTGTTTTATTTGGGGGAATAGAATTTTAGAAATACTTATATACCTCTGCCAGTTCACTAAGATATTTTCTAGACTAAAATCAGGCTTTCAGCAGTACTTATTTTTAAAATTAATGCTCAGTACTTGAGATAGAATTGAGGCACTATGGTACGTTATTTGCTCTGTTCTCTCTCTCTCTCTCTCTCTCTCTCTCTCTCTCTCTCTCTCTTTCTCTTTTGTTTGAAGAGGTATAATTATTCTCAGTGCCTTTTGTCCTCTGAATCTTTTAAGATTTCTGGTACCAGGCCTCACATATGCATGTTGCCTTCCAAATCCACCCCCAAACCCAGTATCTCTAGCTTGGTCAGATCAGTGTTTAGGCTCTCTTCTGTGGCTGCCTTCTCTCTATTATAGCTTAGAGTCTTAGTGCACTAATTCGTGCACAGGTGGGGTTCCTTCCCAGCCTCGTAGCCCCAGCTTGCGCCTCCAGCCTCCCTGCTCCGCTTGCACCTGCCTTGGCCTGGTGCTGTCCACTCACCTGCTCCACCATCCCGCCACTTCCCGCTCTCATTGGAGCCCATAGGGTTGGCAGTGCCTGCACTGCTGCCTGCTGCCAGTGCTGCATTGCTGATACCTGTCATGTTCTGCGCTGCCTCCTGGTGGTCAGCGCATGTCCTATCGAACGGTCGAACTCCTGGTCTTCTGGTCGAATGACAGCCCGAGGGGACAGTTTGCATATTAGGCTTTTATTATATAGGATTACGGGGGAATTGGTGGCAAAGATACTTGAACCTTCTCTGGTTGCCTCTAAAAGTCTTGGGAGGATGGAGTGTGTGCGTGTGCATGTGTGTGTCTGCCTGACTGTGTCACACATCTATATCATCTTCCTCAAAGTCTTGAATAAATCCTGAAACTTAGAATTGAATTTGATGAATTTGATTAGAAATTACTTATTCCTTTAGAAATCTGAAGAATCATCATGGGTTCCTCAGTGGCTGACTTCTGTATTGATCCTGCACAGGGTTATAGTGAAGAGATATAAATGAATCTTATGCTAATTTGAAAGGCATTCACAGTTTGTAACAAGCTGGTTTTAGAACGGAATCTGGTTATACACAAATTATGAGTTAAAGCATAAATCACATTTGTTAAAGAGTTTTATAGTAATTTTTAAAGTGTATGTTGAGTGAGTACACACTAATGTTTGAAGATCATTTACTCTGTTCTGTTCTTTGTGCTTACCACTGGTGGTCCAGAGAAATTGCAATTTGCCAAGACACAGTGTTTATAATGCTTTTTAATAACAAAATGAATAAGCCAGCTGCTCTTTCTCTCAACTATACCAATTGGCAAACCTCCTCAAATCCTGGTTAGTGATTAAAAGCCTTGAGATGTCCTTGAATCTAACTGAACTACAAAAGCTGTCTTAAGTTAAATTTATAGCTTTTGTTGATTTCAAAAGAGGTTAGGTAGAATTACATTCTGTTTGATAAAACATTAAGGATAGCCTTGGGTGTACAGTGAAGATCAGAATAATTAAAAGACATTAAGTGCAAAAGAGACATCTGAAATGGACTTAAAAAATTAAATTTGTCAACTTCCATTTTTCAGTGTGTCAATTAGCAATATTCATATTTGCTGAAAAGATTTCTTTCCCTATCCTAACATCAAAGTGATTTTTTAATCCAGTGAGGAATCACAACATGTTTAATGCTTTTTATAAATACCAGTTTAATTGGTTATTAAAATATCTTATAGGAATTGTAACTTTGCCAGTAAAAACAAGCCGTGTAAAAGTAAAAATGTTAATATTTTTAAAATGCTTTATATATGGATTGTGTCATAAGATCTATGAATAGAGAGTTTTTCTGCTTCCCATAAAGGGCAGAACGTATTTTCAGTTGTTTAGAGAGCCTTGAGCTCTATTATGTGATTGGCAGAAGGAATCATAATTGTTGCTGTAAGAAAAGTCAGGTTTTATGTGTCAGTGGGTGAGCTATGACTTCTCTAGCATCGACGGCTAGCATCATCATAAATGTGATGAATCCCTGAAGAGACCAGTTGGAAGGCACATAGTTTGAACAAGCACTAATGTCTTATATAGATCTTGTACTTTTCAGAATTATTTTAGTTTTTATATTTATTTAATGAGACTAGCCCAGACTTTCTTTTGAATTGCCAGTTTGGGTCTGTAAAGATGATAATCGGGATTCTCAAGAATTTTAGTTTTGCAAAATTTATCTAAAATCATGTATAAGGTTTTCCAGGCTAAATGAAATTATTCCAGTTTAATCTGGCAACAATGCCACACAACTTCTGAATAGCAGATACTCTGCTCTAGAGTAAGTGGCATAGTATTATGATAGACAAAACTGCATTGGTTGAGGTGGCAATTAAAAATTATTTTGGGGCGCCCTGGCCCTTGTGGCTTAGTTGGTTGGAGCATTGTCCCTTGAACCAAAAGGTTGTCAGAAGATTCCCCGTCAGGGTACTAAGTTGTGGAATTGATCCCTGGCGGAGTACTTAAGTGAGGCAACCTATGGATGTATCTCTCACAGATGTTTCTCCTTCCCTCTCTCCTCTTTCCCCCCACTCCTCTTCTCCTTCTCCTTCCCTCTCTCTAAAATCAGTAAAACATAATCCTCCAGTGAGGATTACAAAAATAAAATTATTTAGGTGGGGCCCTGGCTGGGTAGCTCAATTGGCTGTACCTTTAAGGCCTGCGAAATCGTTTGGTCTGGCCCTGCCAAGGCATTAGGGGTGAATTAGTTAAATGTTTGACCAAATATAGTAGGCTGATTTTTAAGTGGATAATTTTGTATGGCTTGCGATTGATGTTATAAATATCCAAATGTCACTTGGCAGAAAAAAGGTTCCCCACCCCTGGGTTAGAGCTCCCCCTACCTC
>PVJC01007553.1:0-51134 GCA_004026665.1 Murina feae
AGAGAGAGAGAAAGAGATGTAATAAAATGGAAGGAAAAAAATTGTGTTTTGTGTGTTTTCATCTCCAAAGACTACAGAGGCTTTCTGTTTACTACTTAACTTTAAAAATAAATTCTATTTATTTTTCTAGGTGGGAGCTGCTCTAAGACCAGCCTTTTCACAGGATACCCCATCAGACATAATAGCAAAAGCTTGCCAGGTAAGAAGAAAAATAGGGTTTTCTATGGCTTTGGTATATAAATTCAGAGATTATCTTAGAATTTCACTTCTAAAAAAGAAGATAGGAAAATTAAATAACATTTATTTTATCTTGGTAATATAGCAGTGACAATTTCCTTTTTTATTTTGTATCAAATGATGAAATAGAAACTGTTAATCACATCCTCCTTTTTTTTATATCATAGCTAAGGACTTGACTTTGGGATGCATAGCTTTTATGTAACCCAGAAGTTAACAGAAATATGAGAGTCATAAGAGGGACTAAAATAAATGTAAGACCTCAAAATCTAGCATAATTAAAAAATGTATAATAATGATAATTAGGTAACAAAAGATTTCTTTGACTATAGGCTGCGAAAATTTAACAAATTTTTGAGTATTAAATTATCCAAAAGAAAATTTCACAGTATGGATATTTCATTGCAAATTAATCTCTGAGGATTTTCTTACATTATTGTATCTGAAGAGATATACCTTTAAGTTTCTCTTTTTTATTATGCTTCATCCTGAAAAGGGTTTCATGCATTAAGCTCTAATCTTTCAGAAAATCAGATTCTTTATCTATTTAAGGATAGAATAGAAACAACTCTCTCCAAGTTTTCAGGAGTACAAAACTATGGTCAGTCATTATTGCTTAGAATCCCCAACCAGCTACATACAGCCTGTAGGGAGAGAATGTTCTCTTTGCAATGATGATTGGAAATTCTGACTTTGTTCTCTCAGTGGCTTCCATTGGTTCTCTCTTCCTTCCATTGGTAAGACTTATTTTTCTGAAGCCAACTGTCTTCATGGTGGCCTTCAGAGAAATGAACTCCTCCCACCAATAGCAGGCCAGAGAGAGAAGAGGGAGCCTTGTTTAAGAAAGAGGTCTGGGGATCATAGTACAAACTCTGGAGTAGAGTAGGTCGTTTGCTTTGGAGTACAGAAATCACAGTCATGTATAAATAAATATATCATAGTGCTGTTTCAGAGCAGAGTATTTAATCAGAGAAAACCTGCTATAAAGTTCCTGATCATTAGAAAATAAAGGCTATTAAAATTTTATTTTGTGAGTAGTATGAAAAATTCCTGTTAGTGAATTTGTCTTAAGCATCTTATTTCTTATGTGGCTCTAGTTGCTTTTCCAATAAGCAGTTTCTTTTTCTTTAGTGTCAGGCGTACATTTTTGACCTCCTATCCTTCTGTTTCTGGAAGAAACCCTAGTTTTGAAACACCTGGATTGGTGTTTCCTTAAGGGAAACTAAGGACTTGGCTTCAGGCAGATCAAGAAACATGTCAACCCAGCTTGTTTACTAGATAAATGTAACATTAAACCTGGAAATCAGGGTAATTCTTCGATATTTTAGGAAGACCTTCAGATATAACGCAATTGGGGACAGTAATCTGTGGGTTAATCAAACATTACTTCAAGCAGGGTAGAAATCATAATATATTATATACTTTAAATATTCACTTCAGCTTAGAACTTATAACTGTGCACTTATTCACCACTCCTTTGCTGCAAGTGTAAGATCTTTTCTCTGGTTATGATTTTGCTGATTCAGTGCTGCTTTGTCTTTCTGGGTAAACCAAACCCTATTGCAGTATCTGCAATTTCTAATTTCATGTTCTTTAAAGTGTACTTAGGTTTTTGCAAAGTAAACTTAGTGTCAAGTCTCAATCTTTACAATTTCCCCTAACTTTTAGTTATATTTCCACCAAATTTTGTGGAAATATTTATCAAATTTCTCCAATATGTTTTGTTTCCTTAGGAATAACAACTCTTATTCTCATATTTATAGTTAATCTTTTTCATTTTAAATGTCATATTTTCATTTCATTTTGCCACCAGTATGTCTATGATTGATAACATTAAAATATCCTTACTAATTTTTATTCAATTTAGTTTGAATCCTTTGAGAATAAGATTATAAGAATATAATAGTTACATAAATATTTATTCTCAACTTTTAAAAAGTTTTAAATATAGGAACACAATCCATTAACCATGATTCAATATCCAAATGCTCTGAAAGCCAAAAGCTTTTGCATAATTTATTTTGTAGCAAAACCTGAGCTGACTGTGCTCATTTGGCCCTGACATGAAGCTGAGTGAGACTAGAGTATTGGCTAATCTCTTTCAGTGTGACTCGCACTATCTTTCACTCGAGACATCCGTGTTCGTTAGGAGGTGCTGCCATACATCTTGCTTATTGTCTTTCTTAATGAGGTTCATGTCCCTTGTTACCTTTTACCAAAGTGTTGTGAACTGTGAAACATGTCTTGGCCTAAGGATTTCAGATAAGAAAGTGAGGACTTGGAATTGTTGAATAAAGCTGGCTCCACCAGACATCCTTCCTCTTGACATTCATCCCTTGGCTCCAGTTATCAGCACACTTAACCTGGTTTTCCTTTTGCATTCTAGCCTTTCAATTTCTTTCATTGTTTATTCTTATTCCATTCGTCCTTTAACTAGAACTATTTTCCGTGTGTGTGTGTGTGTGCGTGTGTGTGTGTGTGTGTGTGTGAGAGAGAGAGAGAGAGAGAGAGAGAGAGAGAGAGAGAGAGAGAGAGAGAGAGAGAGAAACATCAGTGAGAGAGATACATAGATTGGTTGCCTCCCCCATATGTACTCTGACTAGGAATTGAACCTGAAACCTAAATAAGTGCTGGCTGGGAATCAAACTTGCAGCCTTGTGGTATATGGGATGATGTTCCAATCAAGCAACTGAGCTACCTGGCCAGGGCAAAGCCTTTTTTTAAAGTACATTAATTCTTGAACAAATTCATCTAGTAACATTGCTTTAGTTATAACCTTTGTGTGGAGCATTCCCAAGTCTACATAGTTACCTTTGTCCTTGCTCCTGAAATCCAGACCCAAGTTTCCAGTCGCCTACTGAATGTCTTTCCTGGATCTTTAGCTGGTACTTTGAACTCAGCATGTCATAATGTTCACCACCAAGATCATGCTAACTTCTCATCTCCACCAAACTTTTCTATTTTCTTGTGTTATCTCTCTTAAGCAGTGGTATCACCTTCCTTCCATTAACAGCTTTGGCAATCAAAATTGGGCAATTTTTGATTAATCGCACTTTTTGCATAGCTTTGTGCCCCACCCCCTAAAAATGCTTAGTGGGTTTCTAAACCTTCTGATTTCTATTCCAAGTCTTTCCCTGATGCCTCTCCCTTTTTGTTCCATTACCAGTTTGATCCCTGTCATCTCTATTTCATAGTATTGTAATAGTCACTTAACTGAACACATTGCTTACTATCTATACACATTCATTCCAAGCACAGTTCTAATAATATCCTCCTGCTCAGAAGCCCTGGAAACTCATGATTACCTATAGAACAAGTCTTCATTCAGTTCTAATGGAATTTAAATTGTGCTCCAATCTGATCTTAGTTAACTTTCCTACTCTCAGTTCTTCCCCCATGTAATAACTTCTCTATATCTATCCACATAAACCTTCGTGATATCTAAACATTCCCATTTTTCTCCCCCCTTTATTACGTGTAGTATTGTAGTCGTAAATGTTCTCATGGGTTCATTCAATGTGTTTTCTTTCTTGAGGACAGGGACTAGATTTTTTCCCCTTTACTTAAAAAAAAATCTCTCTCATAGTACCCAGAATAACCCTTTGCTTATAGTAAACAGAAATGTTGTTGAATTGAAGAATTGTCCACAACGGACCTGATTTAGATGGAAAATCTTTTCTGGTAAAATTTTTGTCCAATTAGACAATGGAAACATGACAAATAAATATTGCTTTATTTTCCACATCATTGTACAATAAATTCCATACTTGCTCTTTAGTTATTAAAACTAACATTAAAGCATAGCTTTGGGATTTTTTGTTGTTTTGTTTATTGGTTTTGTTTTGTGTTTCTTCCCTCAAGAAAAAAGGTATATTTATATATTAAATGTTAATATTATTATACAAAAAATTTTAAAATATTTCTTTGGCTAGGTGTGTAGTACATGGATTGGAAGTGGAGTTGTCAGTGACCTCAATGATCTTCGTCGAGTACACAATCTGCTTGTTTCTTCTCTGGATAAAGTTCAGGCTGGAAAAGGATCTTCCAGCCAGCTGTACCGAGAGAGTGCCACGACCATGGAGAAACTGGCTGTTCTCAAAGCTTGGGCAGAGGTATCTGTGCCTGTTGTTTTGAACTGTTTCTCCATGTATGAGAAAATGTGTCTCTTTTCTTATAGGTAAAAAAAATCTACTTTTATTTTTTTAAATATATTTTTATTGATTTCAGAGAGGAAGAGTGAGAGAGAGATAGAAACATCAGTGAGAATCATTGATCACCTGCCTCCTGCATGTCCTACACTGGGGATCGAGCCTGCAACCCCGACATGTGCCCTGACCGGGAATCAAACCGTGACTTCCTGGTTCATAGGTTGAGGTTGATCCATGCAGGCCGAGCTGATTTTTTACTTTGTAAAACTGACCTTTATATCAAATATATTTTTCTTGCTAAAATTCATAAACATATCTCAGAAGAACTCTCGAGAACCAAGATGGTGACATAAGATATATACCTGAATGCTCTGCCTCCCACAACCACATTAAAACTACAACTATAAAGCTAAACAGCCATCTTCCAGAACCAGGGGAGTGAAAGGTTTACGACTAGAAGGCAAGAGAAGGGGTGCATTGAGACTGGGTAGAAGGTGCGGAGGCGCCAAGAATGGAGAGGTATGGAGCCTGAGAAACGGTGGAGGTGGCAGCGGTGGTGGCACTTGGGTGCACAGATTGTTTCAATCAGGAGAAGAACACAAGCTCCTGGGGCTGCACTGAACTTGTTTTGGGCTGTCTGGCAATGGGTTGGAAGGTGAGGTGAGAGTGGCCTTCTAGCAGAGCTGTTCACAGCAATCGCAGTGACTGTGGGGATGTGAAGCTCCGAGAATTGGGGACTCAAGGGCGCAGAGACGCCAAAATGCAGAGACAGCTGAGGGATAGCCAATGCTGTTTGCTCTGCCCTGGTGATTCTCTGAGACCTCGCCCCACCCAATTTACAACTCCACCCAAGCTGTGTGCCTGTCTGCCTGTCTGCCTACAACCTAACTCAACAAACTGCAGCTGGGACAGAGAACTCCAAAAGTTCCAAACCCCTAACAACGAGGAGAAATCTATAGATCTCGCTGTACCACCTCCTGGGTGGACTCACACAGCAGTTGACTTTGTACCTCCTTGGAGATATAGGAGCCAGTGTACCCAGTGGCCAGATACCAGATTTCAACTCCTCACATCCATAAGGGACACACTCAAGAGGCAGACTCAGTGAGCACCAAAGCCCCACTGAAGCAAGTTCTGTTCCATAAGGATATCTCCTGCACAGCATTTCTTCCACTATAGACACAGTGGGTCCTCTCAATCAGTTGGCCTGCAGGTCATTTCCTCCCAGTGATACCAACAGAAATCAAGGCTTAACTACAACAAGACTGTGCACCAGCCCTCAAAGGCATACACCAAGAGTGTCCACTCCAGGTGATTGGGGAGGCTGAGCCACTGGGCTCAAGAAAACACCTACTACACAAAGCACTCTATCAACACAGGAAAGCAGCTAAAATGCGGATACAAAGAAACAGGCCACAAATGAAAGAAAAGGAGGAAGGCAAACTATTGGATATAGAGTTCAAAACCACAGTTATAAGGCTACTCAAGAATCTTCTACGAACCTCCAAAGAACTAAGTGAAACTTTCAAGGATCTTAATGAGAATACAAAAAAAATGGAAAAGAACCAGTCAGAAATTAAGCATACACTGACTGAAATAAAGAATAATATACAGAGATCCAACAGCAGACTAGAGGATCGCAAGAACCAAGTCAAAGATTTGAAATACAAAGAAGCAAAAACATCCTGAAAAGCAAAAAGAAAAAATAATCCAAAAATATGAAGATAGTGTAAGGAGCCTCTGGGACAACTTAAAGTATACCAACATCAGAATTATAGGGGTGCCAGAAGAAGAGAGAGCAAGATATTGAAAGCCTGTTTGAAGAAATAATGACAGAAAACTTTCCCTACCTGGTGAAAGAAATGGACTTACAAGTCCTGGAAGCGCAGAGAACCCCAAACAAAAGGAATCCAAGGGGGACCACACCAAGACACATCATAATTAAAATGCCAAGGGCAAAAGACAAAGAGAATCTTAAAAGCAGCAAGAGAAAAGCAGTTAGTTACCTACAAGGGAGTACCTATATGACTGTCAGCTGATTTCTCAACAGAAACTTTGCAGGCCAGAAGGGAGTGGCAAGAAATATTCAAAGTGATGAATAGCAAGAACCTACAATCAAGATTACTCTACCCAGCAAAGCTATCATATAAAAGTGATGGTCAGATAAAGAGTTTCACAGACAAAAAACTAAAGGAGTCCACCACCACCAAACCAGGATTATTTGAAATGCTGAAGGGCATTCTTTAAGAAGAGGAAGAAGAAGAAAAAGGTAAAGATAAAAATTATGAACAACAAAGTGACAACAAATACATATCTATCAACCAGTGAATCTAACAATTAAGTCAATTAAAAAATCTGATGAATGGAACAAACTGGTGAATATAATAGAAGTAGGGGCATAGAAAGGGAATGGACTGACAATTCTCGGGGGAAATGGTGTGTGAGGGGTGTGGGAAGAGACTGGACAAAAATCTTACACCTATGGATGAAGACAATGGCGAGGGTAAGGGCATGGGGATGGGGGTTGGGAACCAGGTGGAGGGGAACTATGGGGTTAAAAAAAAGGAACATCTGTAATAATCTGAACAATAAAGATTTATTTTAAAAAACTCTCATAAGTCTTTGAAAATTATGTTTTTAATGAGTTTTGTTAAAACTTCTATATTGAGGAAGGGCTCTCCGTACTTACTATGGAGGCATTTGGCAGGGAAAACATCCAAATACAAATAATAGAAAATAATTTAGGCCAAGAGTTTTTTGTTTGATTAAATTTCAGGAAACTTGCCATCACTCATTGGTACCCAGGCTGCAGGTTGCAGGGGATATTTGTGTGTTTTTCTTTTGTTTGTTTGTTTTTATAACTCTTTATTGTTAAAAGTACTACATATGTCCCCCATTTTCCCCCATTGCTCTCCCTCTCCCCCCTGCTCCCAATTTTGTTTTTTAATAGCTGGTTGTCTCTGGGAACATGTGACCTGGTCAGGGATGATGATATTAAATAAATAGAAACACATTTTGGGGGCTTATTTTTCTAGTTAGATATTACACAAGAAAAATACAAAAATTAGAAGTATAAGTAAAATGAAAAAGCAGACTCAGTTCTGCATCTGAGTTTCATTCATTCATTACACAAATAATCTAGTGTTTGTTAGGTGCAGGCACTGTGCCTAGGCACTGAGTGTAGTAAAGTGGGGAAGATAGATTATTATAAACATTTCTTTCAGCACTTTGTTTCACTCCTCTATCATTATATTAGTCTGCGACTCCGTGGAAGGCTAAAACCATGTACTACTATTTGTCTTTGTTGCCTCAGGTCCTACCACAATAGCAAATACAAGGCAAGAATAAGTACCTAGTAAGGATTTGATGAGTGAATGGTTAAATACACTGCAGTGCTTATGAGGAGTTTTTGTAAAATGTATATATAATAATAAATATGGGGTAAGCAACTTAAAACCACTAGAAAATGTGAATGTGATACATTTATAACTTGAGATCTGGAGTCCTTACATCATAAGGTTATTGGCTTCTGTGTCTAAATATTCAGGGTTAGTATTTCTGACTCACTGTAACTGTTATAAATCATTGCAGTGTTAAAGAATGCCTTTTCTCAAAAATGAAGATTCATAGTTTCCTGTAATTATTGTCTAGAACTTAGAATGACTGCACCATAGCTGTGTGTTCATTGTAGGAATAGAGATAAGACCCTGCTGTCTGTCCAGAAGCTTACAGTGTATACACACATACATAGACTTCTTCACTGAATACAACGAAGATAACACCATGTAGGCGAAATCAGTTTTCTCAAGATTTTTACCTAGTACAATTTTCTTTCTTACTCTATACTCTTGCTCTCCCCTCTTTCCTACCCCCCCTTTTTTTTCTGTTTTCATTGATGTGTAATTCAGCCTTGTATGTGCCAGTTGCCAAAGCCTAAATCTACATACAAAGACAAAAAAAACAAACAAAAGTAACTTCAACAAAAAGGAATCTTTAAAGTTATGTTTTAAGAAGTCGCAAGTATACATCTTTTTGGTTTTAAAAAGTGGAGAGAAAGGATACATATAATATATGTGACTAGTAAATTATATTCTTGGCTTAGCTGTCTGTTGTAAAGACTGGATTGCTAAATGTCACTTGAAGATATGTTAGAAGGATATTTATGGAAATCCCTTCTCTGACCTCTTCTCCCCTCAGCCATTTTCTTTGAATGTTGGATTGTATCAAATAAGTCTGTGAAAGAGGAGGCAGTAAACAGGAAATTATGCTGTATGGTTAAAAAAAAAAAAAAAAAAAAGAAAAGAAAAAAACACATAAAAGGGGGCTTTGTAAAGTAGAACAAGAGAAGCCAGAAAAAATTCAGAGGATTCTACTAAGGAATATGCCGTGAGTGGAATACTAGTCAGAAGTCAGATCAGTGAAAAAAATTGCACCCAAAGCAGCTAGAATTATTCTTTTGGGGTTATCAGAAGATCATTCGGTTATATACTCTGTAGTATTTATATCCAATTTTTTTTTATGATTTAACTAATCAGAACAATTTCAAAAGTTCTTAAAAATTATACTTTGTTTCTCCTCCTGATACCATCTTACTAGGTATATGTGGTTGCTATGAATATTAAAAAGGAAGCAGAGTCGAAACCAAAAAGAGCAATTAAAAATGATGATGATGATGATGATGATGGTACCATAGATGAACTACCACCAGATAGTTTAATAACACTTGTACAACCTGAACTGCCCACACTCAGTCGCCTGTGGTTAGCAGCATTAAAAGACTATGCACTTTTGACTTTACCAGCTGAATTTGCCAGCCAGCTCCCCCCAGATGGTAAGTACTGCTTTCAGAGTTATGCTTTTATGGAGTTCCAAGTGGTAATTAAAATGGAATTGGTGGAGGCTAAACAACAGTTACAACAACATCTTAAATTTCTGTGAACTTCAACTCGGCATTCTCTCACTTAGAGCATGTTCTCCATATTGAATTTGTGAATTCATATAGAACATTAAACTTATTTGTTAGAGCAAAAATGTTCTCACTATTATAGTGCTAACTATGAGTTAGGGTACTCTAAATAACTATGCATAACAAGTAATTACGCAAAAGCATGTGTATTGCTGAGCTGGTCAGTGTACATGTGCAAGGACAGGCGAGGAAGTCCTAAGTTTGGTACTGAAAACAGGTGCAGGGAAGAATGGCAGAAGGAGAAAAGAAAGAAGCAACATAGTTCCCTGGCTGTGACAAAAAGGTGATAAGGGTTTTATGTGTGTCTGGCAACAATGAAGAGGTTGTGGCCACAGGGTAGGGATGCTCTTTTGTATGTGCTGTGATCTGAATGTTTATGTCTCTTCAGAATTCTTTGCTAAAACCTAACCTCCATTGTAATGGTATTAGGAGGTGGTGCTTATGTCGTGAGATTGAAGCCTTCATCAATAGGATTAATGTCCATATAAAGAGCCCCCCTCAAAGGAAGAGACCCCTCTCCCCCAAAAAACAATGCTCCTTAGCAGCTTCCAGCATGTAAGCACAGCAAAAAGGTGAATGGGGAAGAGGGCCCTCAGTGAACTATGCTGGCACCCTGGTCTCGGACTTCGAGCCTCCAGAACTATGAGAAATAAGCTTTTGTTGATTGTACACCTCCCAATCTGTGGTATTTTGTTGTAGTAGTCTGAATGGACTAAGACAGTATGTAATGAGTGTTTTTAGTTAGTTGTACATAAGTGAGTGAACAATGAGAATACAAGTAATGTTTCTGATTGTTTCATAGGTGGAGCATTTTATACTCCTGAGACCATTGATACAGCTAGACTTCACTACAGGAATTCTTGGGCCCCAATTCTCCATGCAGTGGCCCTTTGGTTAAACAGCACAGGATTTACATGTTCAGAGTCAGCAGAAGCAGCTGCCGTATCTGGTTTACAAAAACGTCCTGCGTCTGTCAATTTAAACCAAGCATCAGGAGCAACGCCTAGTGCCAAGTCTTTACCAGAAATTAACAAAGACAGGATGCATCTGATTTTAGGTAGGTGAATCATGTTAATGTACTTCAAGATGTATCACTCTGAAAATTTATCTGTAGGGGGAAAAAACTTCCTTCTGCCCTTTTAGGCTGGTCCAAGAATTAAACCCACAATAAAACAGGTTAACAGGAGAAAAGCATACAAAGTTATATAATACTTTTATATGTACACAGAAGTCTTTAGAATGAAAAAGAAGAACTGAAGTAGCTGTTAAGGCCCAAAATCTTATCTACCATTTTACACAAAGAACAAATTGTGGAGCTGTGACAAATCAAAGGGATTAGGGCCAGGGGCAGTAAATTGTGAAACAGTGGCTAGGAAATACATGGGAGAAACTAATGGAATATAAGGGTTGTTTTAGTAGGTTTGCTTACATGGGTCTATTTTGACATAGATTCTCACTCTCCAGTGATAAGAATGTTCTTTTCCTGATACAGGAAGGGCACCTTTATCATTAGACTTTCTATGATCAGCTTTGGAGTACAAAGAGGTCAGAGAGCTCTTTCTACACCTGCTATTAAGTACCTTCAGCTCAAAATACGGCAAAGAGGCTTGTTTTAGTGTGGGATGTTCTGGAGTCCTTCATATCTTTCATTTTAAAGCTATGAAAAGTTTTACATAGCACTTCAGAGAAGGAAAGGAGGATTTTAAGACATTTTCTAAGTAGTTAGCTGAATTTTTAATCTAAAAATTTAATTGTTAAAAAGTACTCTAAAAATTTTAGCCATCTTGTTTAGTGACAGAGCAATATTGAATAATTTTCAAGAAACAAAATAAACTTTTTTCCCAATAACATATTTTTTTCACTTGGCACTTAAATTGTTCCTTGAGGAAATAATAAAATGCAGTTAAAGTAAATTGGAATAAATCTTAATTTAGAATTGTTTCATTGATGTCATACATTCTAATGAAGCTCTTAGCCATTTTACATTTTTCTGGGAGGGAAAAGGAACCTAGTTGGTAATGTGAAATTGTAGTATTTGTCAGTAGATCTCATAAGTGAAAATATGACAGACTTCCAAAACAATGACCTCACCCTTATGCAAAGTAAGAGCAGTTGTCCATGATATCCATTGTACCTCTTAAAAACTTTGTAAGTATAAAAAATTTTTTGGAAATCATGTAATGAAAAGTAATTTTATAGCTTTCATAAAGTTATTCTTAATGTATTATTTTTAAGAGCCCTAGAAACAAAAAAATTAAATATTTTCTAAATCAATCTGATCACCTTAGAATTCCCCCTCTCCAATTTGCTTATTACCTAATTTTGACAAAGTTACATTCTGTGTTAGTTTGGTTGCTTATTTTGAGAACTATTTTGAACTCTAAGGCATTAATAAATATATATTAAAAAGTAATTTGTAAGCCCACCAGTGTGGCTCAGTGGTTGAGCGTCAACCTATGAACAAGGAGGTCATGGTTTGATTCCGGTCAGGGCATATGCCCAGGTTGTAGGTTTGAACCCCCAGTGTAGGGTATGCAGGAGGCAGCTAAGCAATGATTCTCTCTCATCATTGATGTTTCTAACTCTCTTCATCTTTGAAATCAAAAACACACAACTATATATAAAAAAAGAAAAACAATTAAAAAAAAAAAAGAAGAGAAACATTAATGATGAGAGAGAATCATTGATTGGCTGCCTCCTGCAAGCCCCCTACTTGGGATCGAGCCCACAACCTGGGCATGTGCCCTTGATTGGAATTGAACCCAGGACCCTGGAGTCCACAGGCCAATACTGTATCCACTGAGCTAAACAAGGTAGGGCATCATCATTGATGTTTCTATCTCTCTCTCCCTATCCCTTCCACTCTGAAATTATATCTAAACTAATAAAAGCGGAATAGTAAAATTAACCGTTTCTCCGGGACGCCCACAGCCAATCAGAATGGCTGTATGCAAATTAGCCCAGCCAACATGGCGGCCGCCACTCACGGACCTGAGTAAACGTTTAGGCAGCGTCCCTTGCAGCAGGAGCAAAAGCAAAACTACCTGCTCGCTGGCTCCTTAGCCTTTGGCCTGAAGCAAAACGCACATTTGCAACAATTAAGTGTAACGATTGTTTCATTATAGAAGCCGGGAGGTGTGGCGGCCGCCACTCACGGACCTGAGTAAACGTTTAGGCAGCGTCCGTTGCAGCAGGAGCGAGAGCGAAACTACCTGCTCGCTGGCTCCTTAGCCTTTGGCCTGAAGCAAAACACACATTTGCAACAATTAAGTGTAACAATTGTTTCATTATAGAAGCTGCGAGGTGAGGCAGAGAGGAGGCTTCGTTAGTAAAAGGCCTCGCCTTAAAGGAACAGCATCAATTATAGGAAACCTGCGTCCAGCCGGCCTTGCTGGGACGTTAGGCAATGGGAGCTGTGGGCAGCCTTAAAGCCCCTCACCCAGGCTGGTCAGGCACGCCAGCAGGTGGACATCCCCCGAGGGGTCCCAGACTGTGAGAGGGCACAGGCTGGGCTGAGGGACCTCCCGAGTGCACAGAGCGGCTGCAGGGCGGGACAGCGCAGGACCCAGGACCCGTGAGTGGGAAAGAGGCGGCAGGGTTGGAGGGCAACACGAAGCGGGAAAGAGGCGGCAGGGGGTCGGCAGTCTGCTTGGTGGGCTTCCCAGGCCCTTGGAGGGGCATCGGGGAGTGGGAAAGAGGTGGCAGGGGGTCGGCAGCCTGCTTGGTGGACTGCCCAGGCCCCTTGCAGGGCACCAGGAAGTGGGAAAGCAAGGTGGCGGGCTGGGGAGTGGGAAAGAGGCAGCAGGGTGGTCTCGGCCTGCTTGGCAGCTGCCCAGGCCCTTTGCAGGGCACCGGGGAGCGGGAAAGCAAGGCTGCAGGGGCCAGGGGCCTGCTTGGCAGCTCCCCAGACCCCTTGGCGGCACCAGGAAGTGGGAAAGGAAGGCAGCAGGGGACCGGTGAGTGGGAAACAGTCGGTGGCCTGCTTGGCGGCTCCCCAGGCCCTTTGGGGGCCACTGGGGAGCGGGAAAGCAAGCTCTTGGGGGCTGGAGTCTTGCTTGGTGGCTCCCCAGACCCCTCCCAGGGATCAGGGAGCAGGAAAAGGCTGGCCTGACCACGAGGCGGGGTTTTGCCTGCTTCCTGGTGGCTGGAGGAAGATGGGCAGTAGGCAAGCTTGGGAGGCAGGCCGCACCCAGCCCTGGCCACAGCTCAAAAAAGAGAACAACATGCAGGGGAGGGCAAGAGTCTGAGAGATCAACATAGAGGGGGTGCCTGCTCCAAGCTCCACGGTGTGCCTGGGGGCAGGCCCCCAGCAGGTAGACACACACAGGAGGACTGCTCCGAGCCTCTGATGCGGCTGGGGGCAGGTCCCCAGTGGCCACACACACACACACACACACACACACACAGAAGGCGCCTGGCAGACTGGGGCCATCATAGGACATCCACTGAGGGGTCCCAGACTGTGAGAGGGCACAGGTCGGGCTGAGGGACTCCCTCCACCCCTAATGCACAAATTCTTGTGCACCGGGCCCCTAGTATATATATATTTTAAAGTAATTTGTAAAAATAATATAGAGAAAAAAATTGGTGTCAAAGTAATTGTATTTTATATTGATAAATGCTTTCATTTTGTACATTGCAGGTGTGAGTATACAGTTCCTTTGTTCCCCTAGACCTGAGGAGCCTACTGAACATGTTACAGCATGTCTACAGGCCTTACATACCTTGCTAGATTCTCCTTATGCCCGGACCCATATTGCAGAAGATCAGGTACAGCCTGTTTCTATAAAAGATCATTAATTGTATGCTTTGTTTTCACCATATTTATCTTTTTTCTTGCGGGAAACGAGTAAAATCAGATCCACCAGGGAGACTGTCAATGGACATGAGGAAACATACATTGGAACCTGTAGTTGGAACCGGGAAAAATAAAAATGTTTTACGTCGTTGTCGTGTGTGTGCTGCTCATAAACTACGTAGTAAAACGCGGTACATGTGCAAGTTTTGTAATGTACCCCTGCACAAAGGAAAGTGTTTCGAACGCTACCACACAGTGAAGCACGTGATTTGGTGGGAAAATGCCTGATTACAAAGTGTTAAGATAATTTTCTCACATATGAAATATTATATAGTAACTAGTGGCCCTGTGCACAAATTCATGCACATTGAAAGGAAATTAATTAGAAGAAATATTTTAATACTGCTATTCACCCTTTCTCGATAATAGAAGTGTCAGATGAAAGAAAATTAGTAAAATGTATATGAAAATAAATTTAAATTGATTAATAAATAAACAATAACAACATGATATAACAATAACAAAGACATGATAAAAAACATGATATAAAAACAAAAACATGATATAAAAAATATTGACAAAAACAATGACTGATAAATTGATTAAACTTATTTTAATATCTCCCTGTATACCGCATTAAAAGTAAAAACACTTTCAGAGTGCTTGACTAATTTCCCTTGTGATGAAGTATTTATAACTTTAACTTTAACATCACATGCTCTTTGAACTCGAGAGAAAGCGACGTATAACTGACCATGTCCGAAAACGGGTTCAGGTAGGAATATTCCTACTCTGTCTAGATTGGCGCCAGCAAGAGCTTTATATGTATCGCACCCATGCAAGTCAACATTTATTTTTAAACTCGATGCCTGGTGCATGAAGTTTGTGCACAGGTAGAATCCCTAAGCCTGGCTGGCGATCAGGGCCGATTGTGGCTTTTCTTACCCTCCTCTCTCCACCCGGCTTCTGGCTGCCAGCCAGGGCCTTCCTTCCCCTGCCTGCCAGCTGATGGCCAGGGCCTACCTTCGTTCTGTGCTGCCCCCTGGTGGTCAGCACAGGTCATAGCTAGTGGTCGAACTCCCAGTTGGTCGAACTCCCAAGGGGACAATTTGCATATTAGCCTTTTATTGTATAGGGTTGCCAATGCACATCATACGTATCGGCCAGACGGATGGATGGTCGGTCACTTAGCTTTTTGTATATAATTACTCAGGGCTTTGGTTTTATCTAAGATCCCATACTGAATGTGGGGTGACCAAGCACAACTAGATTAGAGATAGTCACTATACCTTCTTTGATTTGTTCATCAACAGACAAATAAAACTAAAAATTTAAGGGATGATCTTAGTCCTAGTTTATGATTCTACTGATAAAGGACTGAAGTAATTTATAAGACTGTTAAATGAATTATGCTATTTTTAAATGTTTGAGGGAGTTTTATCTCTCACTTAATGCAAATTTTTTTGCACTGGTTCAGGTACTTATCTCAACAGTTGAATAATTGACTTTTTCTAATTTCTTTATGAAATATTTAGAGGACTTTATCCATGTTATGTGATGGGTTTGATGTGGAAGGTGTGAGTAAGGGGTTTAAAGTGAGTGGTGATTATTTGTAGTAGCTGCTGAGATGAAATGGAGAGGGACTGCCTGAAGTGCCTGGAATCTCGGGTAGGCACCTCTTGGGGCTCAGTTTAGATTGAAAATCATAAACTGTAGTGTCACTGGACTCAGGCTTTACTGCTTAGTTCAAGCCGAGGAAAGAAATGGTAGAGTGATCATTTTTTAATATAAAAATTTTTTAAACATATAAATAACAAAATACTTTATTGACTGAAAATATGTTGGGATAAAATGTGACCATTTCTCAAAATTGTGATAGTGTCTTTATTAGAGTCCTATATGTTCATTTTAGCTACCATATTTCTTTATTTTTACATGTACATTTTCTTAGATTTCAATAATATAAACTTATCCTTTGAAATTAAAATTAAATGTATCTGTATTAATTTATAATAGCTGATTGGTGTTGAGTTGCTGAGTGTTTTGCACCGCCTCTTACTGACCTGCAATCCACCATCAGTCCAGCTGCTGGTTACTGGAGTTGTACAACAGATAGTAAGAGCTGCTCAGGATTACTTGCAAGAAAAAAGGAACACTTTAAGTAAGCACTGGAACTTACACTAACTTTGACGTAGATTGCACTCTTAATTTTTAAAATATTAATGCCAGGAAGTTTTGTGGGTTTTTGTTTAGTTTTTATCCTCACCCAAGGATGTGTATTTTTATTGATTTTAGAAATGGAGAGAGAGAGAGAGAGAGAGAGAGAGAGAGAGAGAGAGAGAGAGAGAGAGAGAGAGAGAGAGAATGACTTTGATATGAGAGAAAACATCCTTTGTTTGCCTCATGTATGCACCCTGACTGGGGATCAAACCCACAACCTGGGTATGTGCCCTGACCAGGAATAGAACCCACAATCTTTTGGTATTCGGAACAGTGCTCCAACCAACTGAGCCACCCAGCCAGGGCACCAGGAAGATTTTTTAATAAAAAAAGTTAATCATACATTGAGAAGCTTTTGAATTGAATTTGCTTTCATTAAAAAGAACCAAATGAAATTTCTGATAGTCAACTATTTTTCACTTTCAAAATTGTCAGCTTCATAGGGTTGAATTTAATATATGGGTTACTCGTATTATGAAATACATTTCTAATAAAAGTACCTAATAAAATTTTTCTAAGTAAAAAACTGGATTGTCCTTTACTTAAAAGGAGCTGTCAATGAACAGAATTCTAATAAGAATTATTCTGAGAAAGGCATATCAGTTAGACATTCCGTTATAAATTCTTTTGAAAGTATTTCTCAAATATATTTATTGCATTGTTTCAGCTACTCTTTGTTTTGTGTGGGGTTGTTTGCTGGAAATTTCACCATATTTTCTTTCACCCAAGATGAAGATGACATGGAAAAAGAGTCCTGTCCTGTGCTAGGGGAAGGAGGTGACAGCGGTGGTCTTATTCCTGGGAAATCTCTTGTGTTTGCAACAATGGAGCTGCTGATGTTCATTTTAGTACGGCACATGCCACATCTGAGTACCAAGATGTCAGACTCCCCAAGTCACATAGCCTCTAAGACTCGACTGTCAGAAGAAAGTGCGCGTTTGGTGGCAGCTATAGTTACCATACTCTCTGACTTACCGTCCCTTTGTTCACCTGCTGGTACAGTATTGATCACAATTTGAAAAATGCACTAATTAGGGTAGACAGAGATGCCTTTTGATTTTAAGCACTATTATGATTTATTTTCCTCTTAAATCTCAAGGGTAAAAGGAGAAGGGTTTTTGTTTTTTTTAGGGGGTTGTTTATCTTTAGGAGCCTATAAGGATTTTTAAAAACCTAAAACCTAAGATGCTCTTTTCAGATATATTTCAGACAAAACTTCAACAGAGATAGAACCAACCACACCTTGAGGGAAGACATTGAACATTAGCAGATAGACACAAGTTAAATTACTGACCCCTTTAGTTTCTGATGTGGTTGCCACCCTTGAGCAACACTGACAAACTAAAGAATGTCAGAGGAGAGTGACAACCAAGTCTAAGCAGTAACTCAAGAAACTGTAGCTGAAGAGTTAGTAGATCTGCAGATACCTAAAGAACTGCTGAGTGGAAAAGCAGACTTCCCTCTGTTTAGAAAGTAGAAATTATATCAGGAGATACAAAGGTAAATTTAAGCTTGACAAAGCCCACAAGTGTGAAAGTACTGGTTTCTCCATCATTAATGAGCTTTGCAGGGCTTTGCAGGCAGACGACAGACTGGGAGAGTGGTGACGAGAATCTTCCACTAAGTGGGAGATTGAATTCATGACCTTGAAGCTCTTTCAGCTGAAAATTCCAGGATTCTGTCATTTCTTCTTTGCTTACCCGTATAGTCTGTTTATCATTTACCTGGCTTGTTTAGGCTGACTTTAGTACACTGAAGATTGATTACACGTCTTAGAATTGCTATAAGATTCAACAAGTTTCTCAAATATTTCTGAAAGTATGTATATGTTAGTGTTTTCCTATCTTCCTTTCTCTTTCCATTATGAAGGGCATGGCATACTAAATAAAATACTGGCATACTAAAATACTGGGATAAAAACAAGGCTAGTTGGAAAATGAAGGAAAATATAGTTCTGTTTTCTTTGAAATAATTTGCCTCCTTCCTTCCCTCCCTCCCTTCCTCCTTCCCTCCGTTTCTTCCTTCCTTTAAGTAACATCAGAGAACATTTATTGGATAAATTACAGAGGTAGAGGAAGTAATTCCTAGAAGAAATGGGCTTGAGAAACAAGATATAAAAGTAAAGGAAGGGCCCTTGGAGCTTGTGAGTGAGAAAGCTAATGGTTAGGTGCCTGGGAGGTGTGGGTAGGAGGGGGAAGGGAAAGGGAAAGGCACGGATGTGCTCCCTGGAGGAAGAACACCTACTTTTATTGTTTCCTTTTGAAACCTGAACTATAGTAATAGTAATGCAATACATTTTGAATAAAAACAAGGAAGAGAAGTAATATTGAACCACAATCACTTGTAAAAAGTATAAAAAATTGAAACAACTGTAATATGGGAACTGAAATAGTGATAAAGAACCTGATTGTTTTTATTTCAGGATGTATGACAATCTTGCCCACAATTCTATTTTTAATTGCAAGAATATTGAAAGACACAGCAATAAAGTCTGCAGATAATCAGGTTCCTCCACCAGTTAGTGCAGCTCTTCAAGGGATTAAAAATATCGTGACTCTTTCAATGGCCAAAACTGAGGATACTCAAAAACAGTGGACAGCGCTCATTCGTGGCACTCTTGCATGTATTCTGGAATATTCACAACCAGGTAACCTAATCAGACTTTTAAAATGTTTAATCTATAGCTTGTTTCCTTATAATTAATTAATTGAATGCGCTTGTGTGAAAAGTGCTGTATAACACTGAATCAGCTCAGAGGTGTTTTAGTCACATCTTTCAGATAGGAACTTTTGTACCCTTTTCTAGACATTGACTCTAAATGTCTTAGGACTTAAATCTGTGTTGGGAGGTGTGACATGACCTTATTATTTCCTAAACACTTCCTTACTTTCTGGCTCAAAGACATAGCAGGCCCATCTTGCATTATCCCTGTTACTCTAGTCATAATTTAAAAATAAAATGATACTTCGCTGATAAAAAAGTTGCTTGTAGTGTTCCAAACTCTGCATATAGATTTTTCTCATTTCACCTAGAGTAATATTCCATCTGTAGAGTTCTCAGGTTCTTAACATGTATTGCTAAGGTTATTGTAAATTGGCTGAATCCTTTGAATTTTATATCCCTTTTTTTCTTTATATTAAGTTAGTAAACTTCTCAACTATTGTATTGTACCCTCATTATGAAATATTGTTAGCATATCAAATGTATATGCTCATAATTCTGATAAAGTACAGATTATGGTTGCATATTAGCAGTTGCCCAATTAACCCAAATTCACATAAATAGAATGTTGACAAGTTCAGCTGTGGAAGAAATGGTGATCACAAAATAGTTTAAGGTTCATACTTTATGTGTAGTAGTGTTCTCTTGAATAACAAGACATATTTCCTGTATTTTTAACTACTTACTATATTTTTATTCAGTTATATTTATTCCTGAATAAATTATTGAAATAGTAAGAAATTCTTTAAAATTCTAAGAGTACTGTCTTTAGGAAATTGTGCACGTTTTTTTTTGTTGTTGTTTATGGTTGCGTAGAATTTATAGGGTTTTTTTTTGTTTATGGTTGTGTAGAACTTATAGGAAGGTGATACTACTAAGAAAAGTCTACTCTGGATTTTTAAATTACTCAGAATATCTTACCAGAATCATTTACTTTGTCAGAAGGAGAGAGGTTTGGAAATGTTTGATTAATCTAAACTCAAAAATAAGTTAAATGACTTCTAAATAATTTTATATATTCATGTTATCTTTCATATTTAAATAAGCTTCTCCTATTAGAGTTCTTAGAATTTATGCCTGAATTTTTTTCAGTCATTATTGTACCATCCAGAAAAACAAGGAAAAAGGACTTAAATATAGAACTTCTAATAAAATGTTCAATATTTCCTCAATAATAGATGAGTTGTACTCATAAAGTTATTTCTGGACTGTATTAGGATTAAGGCACACACTGCTATGAATGTTGTTGGAGGGAGAGAAGTTATTGTTCAAGATGGAAATTCCAAAGCATTTGAGAAACAGCACATTGCTTTCTTTTCATATTTTTCTATATTTCATTATTCATCTGTTTCAGAAGATTCCATGCCTATGCCTGATGAAGTAAGCATGCTCACGGCAATAGCGCTCTTCCTGTGGTCTGCTAGTAGTGAAATAATAGGAGTCCAGTCGTTACAGAATGGCTGCATGAACAGGTTCAAAAATGCATTAAACTCATGTGACCCATGGGTAAGTTGTACTTAAAACAAGCATAGAGGGGTGGAGGGGTCAATGGGAATAAAGAACAATAAAAAAGGGGACATCTGTAGTACTTCCAGCAATAAATTTAAGAAAAACACAAGCATAGAGGTAAATTTTCCACTTCATCAGGAAAAGTTTAGGTTGATTCTTTAAAATGTACGATCTAGCAAATGAAAACCTAAGTATTTGCTCTATGGCTTTTAAATAGAAAAACTCAAAAAGATCAGTAGAGGCCTAAACCGTTTGGCTCAGTGGATAGAGCATCGGCCTGTGGACTGAAGGGTCCCAGGTTCGATCCCAGTCCAGGGCATGTACCTTGGTTGCGGGGAGGTGGGGACAGTGGAGGGGGGAGGTGAGGGGAGTGCAGGAGGCAGCTGATCAATGTTTCTCTCTCATCGATTTTTCTAACTGTCTATCCCTCTCCCTTCCTCTCTGTAAAAAGTCAATAAAATGTATTTTTAAAAAATCAGTAGGTTCAGACACTAGGAGGGACTTATATGTATATTTATTTACATATGCAAAAATTCTCCAATATTTAAAGTATTTGGTTCACCCTGGCTTATATTGGTAGAAACTTTACGTAAATCTATTATTATATTTTTCACTGTTTACTTAATAATATCAAGGGCATTAAAAGGTACATTTATTTTATTACATGTTTTTTAAAATATATTTCATTGATTTTTTTACAGAGAGGAAGGGAGAAGGATAGAGAGAAACATCGATGAGAGAGAAACATCGATTAGCTGCCTCCTGCAGACTCCCCACTGGGGATGTGCCCGCAACCAAGGTACATGCCCTTGACTGGAATTGAACCTGGGACCCTTGAGTCCGCAGGCCGATGCTCTATCCACTGAGCCAAACCGGTCAGGGCAATTTTTATTACATGTTTTAATGAACCAATTGGAAACTTTAGTTTTTCCAGAAAATAAGTTTTATTGTTTCACAATGTCAAAGTCTAAACTGATGTTTCGCAAACCTGCTACACATCCCAAAAAATCAGTTTAGTAACACGATCCTAGACTTACTGCTATGTTCCTGAATCAGAGATCTGTAATTTTAAAACATCCCCTGGGTATTTATTTCCAGCAAGGTTTGGCAGCTTCTCTTCTAGCAAAGTGCTGAAACAATTTGGTTCCACTGTTTGTCCCAGATGTTAATGGACCTTCCTTTCTTCCTTTTTTTTTTTTTTTTTAATTAATCTAAACTTTTTCTGATCTAAAATGGAGCCATTGAGACCTTACTTTCTAGGCCTAGAAACTTAAATTGGCATAAGCAGTCATTTCCAGGGAATTCAAATGGATTTGAGGTGACTGAGCAATATATTTTTATAGCTTTGTTTGACGTCATTCAGTTATTAGCCTTCCTGTTAAATAGGTTAATGTAGGAGGGACGATTATAAATTAAAGAAGAATTAAAAGCAGAAATTAAAATTTCTGGTTTCTAGCTTCTTCCAGACTATGGAAATATACAAATTATATAAGCATGGTAATTTGGCAGTTAGACTGTAATATTTATTTAATTTATTTTCAGTTACTTTTATTTAGTTAGAATATTAGAAGTTTCATTATTCTACTTCATTTTTGTAAGTAGGAAATGGCTTTAATTTGTCCTGCATTTCTATTTTCATTCTGCACCGTCACATCTTTTCAGTATATGTTAAGATGCAATGTGCCCTAGCCAGGTGCCCCAATTGGTTGGAGCATCATCTCATACACCATAAGGTTGTGGGTTTGATTCCCTTGTCAGGGCAAGTATGAGAGACAACCAATCGATGTTTCTCTCTCACATTGATGTTTCACTCTCTTTCTCTCTTCTTCCCTCTCTCTCTTAAAAAAAAAAAAAGTGTCTTCAGGTGAGAATTAAAAATAAAAAGATGTAATGTGATTGTACAGTAAATAAGAACTATCACACATGTTAAGTAATACGATTTTCTTATATAGGTTCAAGCCAAATGTTACCAGCTTCTCCTCTCAGTCTTCCAACATTCGAATCGTGCCCTTTCAACTCCCTACATCCATTCATTAGCTCCAATAGTAGTTGAAAAGCTAAAAGCTGTTGAAAGAAACAGACCAGCCAGTAACACAGAACTTTTAGCTGTTCAAGAAGGAATCAAAGTTCTGGAAACATTGGTTGCTCTTGGGGAAGAACAGAACAGTAAGTATTTTCTTATAAAAGCACTAGTCTAAAATGAAGATCATCTGTATATATATAAATCTTATTTGATAGTAGACACAGACCATTGCAACAGTAAAACTAAATCTAAGGCTAATGATATGCAAAACCCAAAGGTAAATATTTACTAAAGATAAACTAAAGGTGAAGGGTAGCTATATATATAAAATGTACAGTCTTAACAGGCCTGGTTTCCAGGCCTGGCATAACGGGCACTTAGTAAATATTAATATTAAGTATGAGTTATTATTGAGGTCTAAAGTCGATTTTGTGAGTTTACTTATATTTTATTATAATTCAGACTACTGTGTCTAATTTTAAAAATGAAGTTTACAGATTCGTGATCATCTTCAGACTAACTTTATTATTTACAGGAGTCCAGTTACTTGCTCTTTTAGTTCCCACTTTGATTTCTTACCTGCTGGATGAAAATGCTTTTGCTTCAGCAAACACAGCCTCCAAAGATCTGCATGAGTTTGCACTCCAGAATTTAATGCATATTGGACCTCGGTATCCACATGCTTTCAAGACAGTAATGGGAGCGGCTCCCGAGTTGAAAGTACGTTTGGAAACTGCTGTTCGAGCAAGCCAAGCCAGCAAGGCTAAAGCAGCTACCAGGCAGCCAGCCCCTGCCATACATTCTGCACCAACAATTAAGCTAAAAACAAGTTTTTTTTAATTTCCTATTCCATTCATCTTTATTTATATTGTCAACTAGGAGCTAATTAGTGATAGCCACTGTATCATTCCAGGCTATAGGTTTTTACTTTATTTGTATATTGGTGTTACAGGCTTCTAGGTAAGTTAAGTGAATAATGTTCAGGTTGTTTTCTGGTTTTGAAGGAGTGATTTTTTTTTTTTTTTATTATGTGGTGAATGTACTTTCATTTTTCTCCTAATACGGTTTCTCTTTTATTAATTTATTTTTAAACACAATCAGTCTTTTAAATTTAAATGCTAAAAACAATTGTATCATGTAGCTAGCTGGGCTACCTATTGATATTGTCAGCACTCAGCATCTGTCATGAAAAATGTAATTGAAAAACAGCAGAATGTAAATTTTGAATTTAGCAAAATAATGTAAAATGTCTGTTTTGTGTTGTACATATTTTGAATAAAGTCTCATTTTCTTAGCATTTCTCAAAATGTCCTTACCTTTTGGATATGTCTCTTTATTTTCGTATTAGACTAGAGACCCAGTGCATGAAATTTGTGCATGAGAGGAGGGTGTCCCTCAGCCCAGCCTGCACCCTCTCCAATCTGGGACCCCTTGGGCGATGTCCAACTGTCGAGCCTAAACCAGCAGTCAGACATCCCTCTCACAATCCAGGACTGCTTGCTCCTAACTGCTTGCCTGCCTACTTGCCTGATTGCCCCTAACTGCTCCCTTGTCAGCCTAATTGACACCTAACTGCTCCCCTGCCAGCCCAATTGCCCCAGCTGCCCTCCCCTGCCAGCCCAATCACCCCCAATTTCCCTCCCCTGCCAGCCCGGTCACCCCCAACTGCTCTCCCCTGCCGGCTTGGTTGCCCCCAAATGCCCTCCCCTCCCGGCCCAGTCGCCCCCCGACTGCCCTCCCCTGCTGGCCATCTTGTGGTGGCCATCTTTGATGACATCACGCGAGGGCATCATGTGTGACGCCACCTAGGCTTTTATTATATAGGATTATGGAATTATGCTTGTATATATTTTAGTTGTTAACTAAGTTAAAACATTCACTTAAGATCCATTAAAATATTTCAGATGTGGAATAATATTCTTCCTTTTGTTAATGGCTAAAATTTGGCCTTGGTTATCTAAACTAATAAAATCGGAATAGTAAAATTAACCGTTTCTTCGGGACACCCAACAGCCAATCAGAGCGACTGTATGCAAATTAGCCCAGCCAACATGGCGGCCGCCACTCACGGAGTAAACAGCAGCGTCGTTGCAGCAGGAGCGAAAGTGCAACTGCCTGCGCGCTGGCTCCCTTAGCCTTGACGGAAAGCAAAACACACATTTGCAACATAATAACATAGAATCCTCGGAGCTGAAGCTGGGCCTGAGTCTAAGAGTAACAACATTGTTTCATTATAGAAGCCTTGAGGTGAGGCAGAGAGGAGGCTTCGTTAGTAAAAGGCTTCGCCTTAAAGGAACAGCATCAATTAGAGGAGATAAACAAACCCCAGAAACCTGCATCCAGCCAGCCTTGCTGGGACGTTGGGTCAATGGGAGCTGTGGGCAGCCTTAAAGCCTGAAAGCGCCAATCAGCCCGTCACCCACGCTGGTCACACCCTAATGGGGTGAGGGACGTTCCTGGGGGGCTTGGCCAGCCTGCACACAGCCATCAGTCCCTCACCGAGCCTGGTCAGGCATGCCAGCAGGTGGACATCCCCAGAAGGTCCCAGACTGTGAGAGGGCACAGGCGGGGCTGAGGGACCTCTCGAGTGCACAGAACGGCTGCAGGGCGGAACAGCGCAGGACCCAGGACCCGTGAGTGGGAAAGAGGCGGCAGGGTTGGAGGGCACCGGGAAGTGGGTTAGAGGTGGCAGGGGGTCGGCGGCCTGCTTGGTGGGCTTCCCAGGCCCTTTGCGGGGCACCGGGGAGCGAGTAGGAGGTGGCAGGGGGGTCAGTGGCCTGCTTGGTGGGCTTCCCAGGCCCTTTGTGGAGCACCGAGGAGCAGGAAAGCAAGGCTGCAGGGGCCGGGGTCCTGCTTGGCAGCTCCCCAGACCCCTTGGCGGCACTGGGAAGTGGGAAAGGAAGGCAGCAGGGGACGGGTGAGTGGGAAAGAGTCGGTGGCCTGCTTGGCGGCTTCCCAGGTCCCTTCTGGGGATCAGGGAGCAGGGAAAGGCTGGCCTGACCACGAGGCGGGGTTTTGCCTGCTTCCTGGTGGCTGGAGGAAGATGGGCAGTAGGCAAGCTTGGGAGGCAGGCAGCACCCAGCCCTGGCCACAGCTCAAAAAAAGAGAACAACATGCAGGGGAGGGCAAGAGTCTGAGAGATCAACATAGAGGAGGTGCCTGCTCCAAGCCTTGACGGTGTGCCTGGGGGCAGGCCCCCAGCAGGTACACACACAGGAGGACTGCTCTGAGCCTCAGATGCGGCTGGGGGCAGGTCCCCAGTGGCGACACACACACACACACAAAAGGCGCCTGGCAGACTGGGGCCATCATAGGACATCCACTGAGGGGTCCCAGACTGTGAGAGGGCACAGGCCGGGCTGAGGGACTCCCTCCACCCTGAGTGCACCAATTTTTGTGCACCGGGCCCCTAGTGTTACATAATTATAGATCCTCAAATTCTGGCTATGATGGCTAGTTTCATTCATCCAATATTTACTGAGTGCCTATTGTGTATAGTGATGCAGAACATACAAAAATGAATTAGTCATTAACTATAGTTATGCTAGTATCTAATGCAATGGAAATTTTACCATATCAAACATATAATTGAGGAAATCAATGTTTGCCACAGTGTTCAGAACATTTTAAACATCAAGTTTACCAGTGTTAACATTCCTTGAGCTATCACCCTACAACCTTTCCCTTTCTCCTTTACCTTACATTAACACTAATCTATCTGTTGATTCTCCTATTATGAACATTACATATAAATGAAATCATAATATATGGTCTTTTGTGACTGGATTCTTGACTTAATTTTTAAGGTTTATCCATGTGATAGCAAACATCAGTACCTGATCCATTTTTATGTTTGGTTAATATTCCATTGTGTGAATGCGACAGTTTCTTTATCCATTCAATAGTTAATGAACATTGGGTTGTTTTCACCGTTTGCTTTTTATGAATAATGCTGCTGTGAACAACTGTTTAGAAGTTTTGGGGTAGACATGTTTTCATTTCTTTTAGGTATATACCTAGGAGTGGATTTGCCTACTCAATGGTAATTTTCAACATTTTAAGGAACTGCTGGACTGTTTTCCCATTCATTGTTTCTTAAAGACATAATCCCTTTTTATTCACCTATTTATAATGTATGTTTGTTTCTGCCTTAGCTGTTTTCCATAATTCCCAGGCTTTTTCCGTAATTTCCGGCTTTGTAGTAGACTGTGTCATGTATTAGCAATGATTGTTTCATTTTTCTTCCCCCCGCCCCGTCTTTCTCTTCCTGTCTTCTCTCTGTACTAGTACATCTTTATACTTTCTCTAAACTCTTCTGGCACCATTTGCAACTTCTAGTTTCCTGAGATTATATCCATAAAAGATTTGTTTGAAGAATTATATTTTAAAATTTGTTTCATTGCTCAACTGTGAGATTTTCCTGAGTCATATTTACTTGAATAGGAATAGCCAGTATCAAGAAGCTAAGAGGAGGAGCATCATGTTAGCCAACAGATTCTTTCAGAAGATTAATCTGAGAAGTTTTTAACATTATAAGAAATAAAGTACCCTCTATTTGCTTTCCAAATTCTTGTTAACCAATATAGTACATTTAATTAAATTCTCAATTTAATTAGAGAGAAGGAATCTCTGGAGTCAAGTGTTCCTGTTCTAATAGGTTCTGCCATCAGCCAGGCATAGAACTTCGGACAACCTAACCCTTTGGGGGCTTCAGTTTCCCCGTCTATACAATGAGGAATGTTTACTAGGTATTCTTTCTATGATCTTTTGTACATCTGAAAAGTACATACGTCTACTTACCCTGCCTTTTTTTTTTTTAAGTTATGAGAATGACTCTTCGGCCAATTCTTTAATATTAGCACACCATATTATTTAATCTAAATAGTTTTTACATGTATATGAAATTGCTATCACAGTATAAACTCATTAAATCCAGATAGCCATTAAAATACTGCAGATGATCACTTTGAAGAAGAGCTGCCATTCCTGTTGGGTGTCAGGCACTGTGCTTGAACTTGATACCCCTTGTTTCCTTTCATTCAAACACAGCTGAAAGATGGATACAATTAGCCCAATTTTCAAAAACGCATTTAATCATATGGATTACCATGCCTCACATTTTCTTCATTCTTAATTGGAATTTTCAGGTTGGAGCCAGAATTGGCTGGAGTACAGCTATAAATAAATTTCTTGCCTTAATGCTTTCCATCAGATGGATTCTTTTTTAAACCCAATCCAATCATTACAAACCCACTTATAATTCTTAGGGCTTATGGGATTATTATTTATGGAGTTCACAAAATTTTACTTAAGTAAACGGGAACTGTGAGTCTTAATCATAATTTAGAAGAATTAGCACTATGTTTTTGGTGCTATCAGTCAACTAAGGTGAGACCCATGCATGCACAAGTGACCAGTCCAATTGTTTCTTTTCCCCCAGGAGACCATATTCACAGCCTGGGTCCCCTACCCACGTTATTTGTCTTTGCTGTTAGAACTCAGGGCTTTTCATTTCAGGCATTGTTTTCCTCATACACACTTGCCTATTCCCCCCCGACTTTTAATATGAGTCAAAAGAATCCATGAAAATTTAAGTGAGCTTGTTTAACTTTTCCAACTTTTTTTTTTTAATATATTTTATTGATTTTTTATAGAGAGGAAGGGAGAGGGATAGAGAGTTAGAAACATTGATCGGCTACCTCCTGCACACCCGCTATTGGGGGTGTGCACGCAACCAAGCCACATGCCCTTGACCGGAATCGAACCTGGGACCCCTCAGTCTGCAGGCCGATGCTCTATCCACTGAGCCAAACCAGTTAGGGCAACTTTTCCAACTTTTTAAAAAGTATTTTTTTTAATTGATTTCAGAGAGGAAGGAAGAGAGAGAGAGAGATAGAAACATCAATGATGAGAGAGAATAATTGACTGGCTGCCTCCTACATGCCCCCTACCAGGAACCAAGCCCTACTGGAAACCCATACATGTGCCATGACATCCTGGTTCATAGCTCCATGCTCAACCATTGAGCCACACCAACCAGGCTAAGTTTTCCAACTTTTAACTTTGATTATCCTCTCTTTAAATCTCATCCTTTCATTTTTTGTGATAACTATGAAGGAATAGTATGAAATATGGTATGATAGGAACAAGCAGGGATTACTTTCTTCCTTAGAGTTGTCTGGAGTCCTGGCCTCTCTCCTCTTCAGACTTGCATATGTGACTAATCACCATTAGTTGTCTCAGAAGCTCCACAAACTCAATTAATTTACAATGGAACTCTTCACCTTATCTAACACCTTCTAAGCTCATAATCACCCAGTAAACAGTGCAACTCTTCATTCTTTTGGGTAGCCGTATGTAAGCCCTAGCTTCATCCATGACTCGTCCAACTTATTCTATCACTATCCTAGTGCATCACCATGTTTCCTAAATAGCTGATCCAATCCCTCCATGTGTCGTCATTGCCATTTTTACCATCCTAAGCCAAATCAATGCGTTTGGTTGCAGTATAACCAAGTGGTCAATGTGGGTGGTAGGCTCAGTTTGCCTGGGTTGGAATCTGGCTGTCACTTACAAGTTGCGTAACTTTGGGCAAATCACTTGTCCTTTTGTGCCTGTTCCTGCATCTGTGAAACGAGAGCAATAGGATGAAATGAGTTAATATTTGCAAAGGACCTTAACATGGTACCTGACCTTTAGGAAACAATTCAGAAGTGTTAACTATAACTGTATTTCCCCGCACAGAAACGGAAATGATTTTTACAAATTCAAATCTGATACCTCGCTGAAAACTTTAGTTTTGGTGAGGTACCTTACCGTAAAGACTAATTCCTAAGGTAAGGTGACCAGATTTAAAGCGGTACACCATTGACTGGAGGGTTCTCTTTTTTTCTTTTCATTATTACTTAAAATATTACAAAGAGTAATCGGGACTTTTTAAAATCGCCGCGGGACGCGGGGTAAAAATCGGGACTGTCCCGCCAAAAGCGGGATGTCTGGTCACCTTATCGTAAGGTGACCCTCAAGTCCCTACATCACCGGGCACCTGCCTGCTTCATTTACCTCCTCATCTGATTTCATTTGGACCGATGGCCATTTGTCCTGTCCCTATATGTCAAATGAAGGTAATGTTAGTACTTATCTCATGGGTTGTTATAAGGGCATAAATGCATTATTAAAATGCATTATTTTAATTGAGTAAATGCTCAGGAAGTACTGGCTATTAAAATAATTGTTATTACTTTCCTCTTGTTCTTTCTTGTTAGCTGTATTGGACTTCGTTCAAGATATCAAATGCACGGTGTACTTTTCTTCCTAAGGTGTTTGAATTTTGCTTAAAAATCTCTATTCCACTTTCTAGCTAATTTATACTCTTGCTTCACATTTAATCTGATTACATTCCTCATAAAAATGTTGCAGCATTAATTTGATTATTGCCATATATTAAAAACCATATTGTTTAAATGATCGTTTTTTTCCTAAAATGAAAATGTATGTATTAGCTCAACTTTAAATACTCATTGGTTATAATGTTACACATTATGAGTTCATGGGAAAGTGTCTCTGAGCTGGTTCAAACCACCCCTTCTCTTGTTACTTCATGTCCTGCAGCTGGGGGAAATCTGGGCAAGGAGATAACATGGATAATGGTAGAACTTTCCATTACAGAGAACAGCAGCAAGTGCTAAAATTAACACGGATCGGACAACAAACAGTGGAATCTCGAGGGCCTGCAGAGCAGAGGGAGTGAAATGTAATACATGCAAAATAAGTTAAATCTTGTCTGAAAAAGTTAAGAAAACACAGGTCTTCAAGAATTAAAACGAAAATGTGCTGGACATCTTTAACCTGATTCGTTTTTTCTTGCTTTTCTGGCACAAAGCCCAGATTCCAACCCCGCCCCTTCCCATCACCCCCACCACCATGTTTGAATTATTTTGAGAACTGAATTTATGTTGAAAAACTATTATACAGAAGTTGGGGCTGATATTCTGGGCAGTTCAAGCCTAAAAGGAGATTGGGTGTTTTCTGCTGAGAAAAGGTTCCACATGGAAACGAATGTCTCTGTTGCACAGGTGGCAGGAACAGCCAGCTTATACAAATGTTGCCCTCTCTTCCCATCCCACGGTTATTTTTATGCAATGGAGATTACATTAATTGTTTGAAATTTAGTTCCTGCCTCAGAAATGGGAGCACCATGGTTATTTTAAAAAAAAAAAAAAAAAAAAAAAGGAACAAGAAAATCTGTCGAGTAGAGCTTTCATTCACTTGAAATTTTGAAAGAGAAAGTTAAGAAGCAAAGAGTGGAATTGATAGGGAGAAAGGAAAGGACTGTGTTCAAAACCAGTTTATATTTGCTTACAGGTGAAACGGAATCTTAAGTTGCTCACCATCAATATCCAAGAGAAGTCTCGCTAAGCTTCAGAGCTCTGTTACCTTTTTAGTGTCCCGGTGTTAGAGATTTAGATTTGTTAAAGCTATCCTGATTTTTTTTTTTTCCCCAGCTGGCCTGGCTCGGTGGTTGAGTGCCAACCCACAAACCAAGAGGTGACTGGTTCCATTCCTAGTCAGGGCACATGCCCGGGTTTTGGGCTCTATCCCCAGTAGGGGATGCAGGAAGCAGCCAATTCATGATGTTTCTCTCTCACTGATGTTTCTCTCTATCCCTTTCCTTTCCTCTCTCTTTAAAAATCAATAAAAATGTATTTAAAATGTTTTTAAAGCTATCCTGAAATATTAGCCACTAGAATATTAAAATTTTGTTTAGTTAAATTTATTAAAAAGCATTAAGTAAAATAAAATTTAATTTCAAAATTAAAACTAGGCAACTCTCTAGTTTCAAAAGGAAATATTAGTAATAATAATAATAAATGACAGAGGCTATTTTCCCATCCTCTCACAAGACTGTAATGTAGATTTAATTCTTGAATTCCAAGAAAAAATTCAGAAATACAATTCCTTCACTTCCCAGCTTGTGTTTGGCTGTTTCCCCAACCCAGTCATTACCAGACTTCAAATCTAGGGAGTAAGTTTGGAGGTTGAGGAATCACAGAAGCAGAGACTGGCCCCATGAAGCAGCATAGGCAGAAAGGAGAGGTGAAATTAGGAAGTGGGTCGTGGTAGAGGAGGGTGGTAAACAGTGGGCTATTGCACATTCCTCTTCCCCAGCGTTCCATTCATCCTAGCTTCTCACCAAATTGTTCACTCTCTTAGTTTTGTCCTGGCAGAATTCTGAAAGAGCTATCCAATTCAATTTGAATCCTTTTCTTTGAGCAGTTAAAAGAGTCAGAGACCCAAATAATAGGTCATCTGGAATCGTCTTCTTTAAATAGCCACTCATTTTAATGAAAAAATACCAAGAGAGAACACAGATGAATTATTTGTCATTTTGTAGAACTACAGTCCCCACCCTACAAAACACACTTATAAATTTAAAAAAGTAGCAAACACTCCAATTATCAAAATAACATATTAGCATTTCACAATTTTTCACTTTAAACTGGGTACACTGATGTATAAATCAACATTTTGATAGCTGCTCTCTGTGCTTGGAGAAGAAACACTTTTTTTGTGTGTCACTGGCTTAAGTAATTGTAAAATGAAACAATCAGGAAATCAGCAATACCTTGAGGTCTGAGGTTGAATGGTTGGGCACAGACATAAATTTTTAAAAAGATTATTTTAGCTCAGCTGAATTAAAGTTCTGAATAGGGAATGAGAAAGCAAAAAGTGAAACCATGGAGCCCCTCGTATTTAAATTTTACACGTTATTTCAGCTAGTCCTATGAGTAAACTCTTACAATAAAAGCTATCATTCTGTACATACTGCATGTCAGACACTGTGCTAGGGGATTCACATTTGTTCTCTCATTTCATCTTCACAGTGACTTTATAAGGTAAATATTATTCCCATATTAAAAATGAAGGGAGTGCAGCAGAAAGAGGTAAAACCACTTGTCCAAGATTTCCAGATTTGGAAAACTAGAATGGGGAATAAAATGTAGGTTTAGCTAGTTATAAATGTCATGCCCTTTCTGGTTACTAATTTTTTCAGAATATTTTTTTCAAAATAAAAAACATTTTTGCTGTAGCGTCTGAGAATACATGGAGAGGGGTCTTCTGGGGTACCAGCAATGTTCTGCGTCACGATCTGAGTGGTGGTTACATTGAATATTTCAGTGAGGTGTTCTTTTCTGTATATGTTATATGCTATGAAGTGTTTATTTAAAGAAGTGTAATTCATGCTGAATACAGCAAATATGAAAGATGGATAAGCACAGAAGATAAATGCAAGGGTCTTTTGTGGTTCCATACAAGTGTTAGGATTGTTTTATTGCTGTGAAAAAGATGTCATTGGGGGTTTTGATAGAGATGGCATTGAATCCGTAGATTGCTTTGGGTAGTGCGGACATTTTCGCAATATTAATTCTTCCAATCCATGAGCACAGAATATTTTTCCATTTGTTTGTGTCTTCTTCAATTTCTTTCCTTAGTGTCTTGTAGTTTTTAGTATATCTATGTCTCGCTTTGGTTACATTTATCCCTGGGTATTTTATTCTTTTTGATGCAATTGTAAATGGGATAGTTCTCTAAATTTCTCTTTTTGATAGTGCATCATTAGTGTACAGAAATGCTATAGATTTTTGTTATTGATTTTGTATCCAGTAATATTCCTTAATTCATTTATTAGTTCTAAGTTTTTTGATGGAGTATTGAGGGTTTTATATGTATACTATCATGCCATCTGTAAATAGTTTTACTTCTTCCTTTTCAATTTGGATGTCTTTTATTCCTTTTTCTTGCCTACTTGCTCTGGCTAGGACTTCCAATACTATATTGAATAAATATAGCAACAATGGACACCTTATCTTGTTTCTGATCTCAGAGGAAAAGCTTTCAGCTCTTCACCATCAAGTAGAATGTTATTTTGGGGCTTGTCATACACAGCCTTTATTACATTGAAGTATGTTCCCTTTATTTTTTAAAAATATATTTTATTGATTTTTTACATAGAGGAAGGGAGAGAGTTAGAAAGTTAGAAACATCAATGAGAAACATCGATCAGCTGCCTCCTGCACACCCCCCACTGGGGATGTGCCCGAAGCCAAGGTACATGCCCTTGACCGGAATCGAACCTGGGACCCTTCAGTCCGAAGGCCAACGCTCTATCCACTGAGCCAATCTGGTTAGGGCGAGGTATGTTTCCTTTATACCTGCTTTGCTATCATAAATGGATGTTGAATTTTGTCAAATGCTTCCTATGCTTCTATTCAGATGATCAGGATTTTTATCCTTCATTAGAGCCCTGGTGCATGAACATTCATGCACTCAACCCCGCCTACCCCCTCTTGCAGTACGGGAGCCCTCGGAGAATGTCCGACTGTCGGCTTAAGCTGCAGTCTGGCCTCCCTCTGCGACCAGCAGGCTGATGGGGGATTGCACCAGGCAAGTGCCCATCGCCCCCCACTGCAGCCCCCTCCCTCTGCCCATTGGCACCTGCCTCCACTGGCCTGGTGCCACCCGCTCGCTGGCCCTGCCCCCTGCTGACCGGTAGTTCTGCTGCTTGGTCAATTTGCATATTAGGCTTTTATTAATAGGATTCTTAATGTGGTGTATCACATTGACAGCTGAAGTGCCTGGCATCCATGAATGAAACCCACTTGATCAGTGTTTGATCTTTTTAATGTATTGTTTAATTTTCTTTGTTAATATTTTTTGTTGAGGGTTTTTGCATCTATTTTTGTTAGGAATATTGGCCTCTAATATTCTTTTCCTGTGGTGTCCTTGTCTAATGTTGTCAGGGTGATGCTGACCTCCTAAAATGAGTTTGGAAGCATTCCCTCCTTTTCTATGTTTTGGAAGACTTTGAGAATTGGTATTAATTTTTTTAAAACATATTTTATTGATTTTTTTACAGAGGGGAAGGGAGCGGGATAGGGAGTTAGAAACATTGATGAGAGAGAAACATCGATCAGCTGCCTCCTGCACACCTCCCACTGGGGATATGCCCACAACTAAGGTACATGCCCTTGACGAGAATCGAACCTGGGACCCTTCAGTCCGCAGGCCGACGCTCCATCCACTGAGCCAAACCAGTCAGGGCTGGTATTAATTTTTTGTTGAATGTTTGTTCGAATTCACCAGTGAAGCCATCTGGTCCTAGACTTTTCTTTGTTTGAGAGGTTTCGGATTACTGATTCAATCTCCTTCTAGTACTCTGCTCAGCTTCTCTATTTCTTCATGAGTCAGTCTTGGTAGGTTGCATGATTCTAGAAACTAATCCATTTCTTCTAGGCTGTCCAATTTGACCAATAATTGTTCATAGTAGTTTCTTATGATGTTTTGAATATCTGTGGTAATAGTTGTGGTTCTATATCTTCTTTCATTTCTGATTTTATTTCTCTTTTTTTCTTTGTGAATCTAGATAAATGATTTATGGGTTCCTCAAAAGCTACCATTTAGTTTAACTATATTTAATAGTGTGTTATGAATTTATTTAAATGAATTTTCAGGCATCTTTTATTAGAGAAAAATAGCTTTTAACATTAAAAATCCCTAAGATTACTTAAATCCTTCAAATAAAAAAAGATGCCACTGTTGCATTATTGTCCCTTGGAACTGTTTTAGGTCTGATAAGAGAGGAGGCAACATTAGTGAAAAGGCCAGTGAACTAGCAGTCAGGAATACTGGTTTCTAGTTTTGCCTGTGCCACTGAATAAAAACCTCATTGTAGACAAGTCTCAACTTCTTTGAACTTCAGTTTCTTGAGCTGTAAAATGAGAGAATTGGGCAGTATCTCAAAGGACACTTACCGCCAAAATAATTATAACCCAGGGGATGTGCCCATGTACCAAACTTTTATTACAATAAAGAGTGACTTAATGAAACAGAAGCATTCAATATGTAGAACAGAGCTTGCCACTTGTATTTGCTGAGGCAATGTGTTTCCTGCCCTTCCCACAAGCAGCCATGGGAAGGGAAGCGACGGGGGAGAGGGACGGGATGTCCTTCCCTGACATGTCACTCATCAGCCTATATCTTTACATTTTTTCATGGCCATCAGACCTGGTATCTCAGAAGTCCATCCCACAGAACAACAACAACAACAACAAAAAACTGCAAATAACTTGTGATGAAGACCAAATAAGTGCTTACTTTCATTTGCATTTGTTATATACTTTTTCTATTTTTTTTCTAAACTCGGCGTATTCCTTAATTTTTTTTAAAAATATATTTTATTGATTTTTTACAGAGAGGAAGGGAGAGGTATAGAGAGCTAGAAACATCGATGAGAGAGAAACATCGGATCAGCTGCCTCCTGCACACCCCCCATTGGGGATGTGCCCGCAACCAAGGTACATGCCCTTGACCAGAATCGAACCCGGGACCCTTGAGTCCGCAGGCTGACGCTCTATCCACTGAGCCAAACCGGTTAGGGCTCCTTAAATTTTTTTATTGCTTAAAATATTACAAAGAGTAGTACATATGTCTCCCTCCCCCACCTTCCCCCGGCCTCCCTTACCCCCCAGTGTCGTGTGTCCAATGGTTATGCTTATATGCATGCATAAAGGTCCTTTGGTTGATCTTTTTCAGCTGTGTTCCTTTCATTGTGGCTGTGGTCTGCACGTACAGTGACATTTCAGGGACTTGGAGAAGGGTAACATTCGCGCAGAAGCGGCTGCAGGAACTCCGGGAGTGCAGCTGGCGCTCCTTCGGGAGCTGGTGCTGCTGCCCGTTTGCAGGCGAGCCGTGCAGAAACCGACCGGGCGAGGGAAAAGGCGGACGTGCCTGGGAACCGAAGACCGCGCCAGGGAGCAGAAAGGGACTCTGTTTCCTCCGGCAGCGCAGCTGGATCATCTACTGGCCAACTTCCCTTTGATGACAGGAAGTGTCATTTATCCTAACAGCCCCGGCGACAGATAGAACTGGCGACCAAATCGTTGAACTGAGTAAAAACTGCGCGGGAATAAGGCGGGGGAAAAGGAGACCGACATAACATAGCCTCGGATATCTGAAACTTTTAAAGATTTCCTGCAAGATTAACCACAAAGGGCAAGCGACTTCAGCGGAGCCCTTTTTCAATGAGGCGTCAACAACGCAGCAGAGGAGAGAGAGGCGATGGGAGGTCCTTTTAAGTGAAAACAGACCTCGCAACAGGCTTGAACCCCCTGAGACCCTCAGTGGTTCTCAACCTTCTGGCCCTTTAAATACAGTTCCTCATGTGGTGACCCCCAACCATAACATTATTTTCGTGGCTACTTCATAACTGTCATGTTGCTAGTTATGAATCGTAAATATCTGACTTGCAGGATGGTCTGAGGCGACCCCTGTGAATGGGTCGTTGATCCACCAAAGGGGTCGCGACCCACAGGTGGAGAACCGGCTGCGAGTGAACAAGGGAGAAGCGACAGCGATGGGCAGACGGCAGGAGCGAGTGTCTAGGTCAGGGAAACACCTAATCGGAGCCCGACGGAGAGGGCTCGGGGCAGGAGCCCGGCAGGGGAAGCTCGCTTTGAGCTTGTTTCTTAACAGAACTCCCAGGAAGCCCTAGGAGAAGGGCAGCTCGGGCGGGTGGTGTGGCCTGATAACTTCCGTGTGGGTGGGTGTGCAGCAACCCGGAGCGTCGCCCCGCCTACTTCCGCGTGCGAGGGATCCCGGAGCGCCGCCCGGCCGCGCCCGCTCCGCCCCGCCCGTCGGAAACTCGCGCAGCCCGCGGCAGCCGCCCCACCGCCCTGGGCAGGAAAGGGGCGGGGCCGCGCGCGTGCGCCGCAGCCCCACAGGCCGCCTCCGCCGGGCGCGCCGTCGCCACGCCCCCGGACTACACTTCCCAGCATGCCGCGCGCCGCCCGCGCGCCGTAGTTGACCCATTTCCCGGCCCGTCCCGGGCTCGGCCGGCCCCCGCGCCGAGGCGGCTGCTCCCTGCTGACTGGGGTGTGGGCGGGGAGCGGCGGAGGGAGGAGGAGGCGCTGCCGCCGCCGCCGTTGCCTCCGCTGCTGGGCGCTGGGCAGCTCACCGGGCTTCTGCGGCTGCCATGGACGAGCAAGCGGGTCCCGGCGTCTTCTTCAGCAACAACCACCCGGGCGCCGGCGGTGCCAAGGGTCTCGGGCCTCTGGCGGAGGCGGCCGGCGACGGGGCGGCTGCGGCGGGGGCGGCCCGAGCCCAGTACAGCCTCCCGGGGATCCTGCACTTCCTGCAGCACGAGTGGGCCCGCTTCGAGGTGGAGAGAGCCCAGTGGGAGGTGGAGCGGGCGGAGCTGCAGGTAAAGACCCTCCCGGCCTGGCCGTCTTCATCCCGCCTCTCCGCTCCCTGTCGCCCCGCCCCGGACCCTTCCCCCTCCCCCTTTGGCCCTCTCGGGTCCCCTCCCCTTCGCTCCCACCCTCCCGCCCGGCACGGTCCCCTCTCCCCGCTTCGCCTTCGCCTTCGGCCGACCCCACTTCCTTGACCCGGGTTCCACTCCCGCCCCGAGGCGTCGTTCGCCCTCCCGCTCGCTGCCCGGCGTTTGCCCCTTCCTTCTCTGAACTCTGTCTCGTTTCAACTCTCCGGCCGCCGCACGTTGCAGGGCTTCCCTTTCGTGTAGTCATTGGGCGAGCGGTCGTTTGGAAGACGTCGAGCCGGTCGCCCATCCTCTGCCCTAGGTCCAGAGGCGCTCCCGCAGCGGGGACGGGCCCTGGGCTCCTCGGCGAGGAAGGCGAGCAGGGCAGGCAGCAGAAGTTGACTCTGTGCGGCCTGGACTACGAGGCTGGGGGAGCCGGTGTTCCTAGGAGCATCCAGCCCGCTCCTCACATGTGTCCCTGCTCTTCCTCCCACTGCCTCGCCCCCTCCCGCGTTTCCCTTAGGTGGTTGAGACTCGGGGATTGTAGAGGCAGCACCTACTCGCGGAGGATCGCAGTCAGGTGGTATCTGTAGCTCGGAGATGGTTCCCTGGCCTCGGCATCTGAAACTCCCCGAGGATTAGTGTTATGGTCAGTGTCCTGTGAGATTGACTTTTACTCTAAAGGGGGACTTAGGAGGGGCTTTAAAGTTGGCTCCATTTCCTGCCTCATCGGCACACTGGCGTCGGTGCGGGGAGGAGCCGTGGCGGCCCCCTTTGGAGGAATGAAAGCGAGGCCGAGACTTTGCAGGCGGTTGAGTCGGTGAGCGGCTCTTCCTAAAAACCTCCCCGCCGTGCGGCAGGGTCACCAGGAACGTAAAGAAGTGTGCTCTGCTGCCCGGGTGCTGTGTGTTCAGGAAATGGGAGTATAGTTTTGGTTGGTGAAACACTTGAAGTTGAAATGCTACCCAGTGTGTCCCTCTTTTTTTGGGGGGGAGGGGGGGTAACATGTATTTTCTTTGATACTTAAAAAAAGAAAAGAAAAGGAGAAGTGTGTTCAACAGGGTCTGTGCTGGGACAGCCTGCTGCGGTGTGGTGCAAGTGGGCCGCCGAGAGCCAGGAGCCGGTGACGGCAGGGGCTGGGCTGGCTCGCCGCTCGCCCCGTGACCTTTAGGAAACCCCGGAACCTCTCTGAACTTGCGTTTCATCACTTATTTCGTCGGCGGCTTTACCGAGTGCCAGCGGTGCGCCTCCAGGCCCTCTGCCCCCTTTGGGCGTACGTTTTAGGTGGGAGGCAGTGGGTAAATGCATCCCTAGAATATACCGACCCATAGTGGCCACGGCTGTGAGAAGAGTAACTCAGGGCACAGGAATAGCATGTGAATAGGGGCAGCTTTGAAATGGAGTGGTGAGGGAAGGCTTCTGAGAGGAGTTGAATGAAGTGAGGAAGTGACCCGTCGTTTCTCAGATTCCTTCTGATTCCTGATGTTTATGTCCTTTGGTGGCTTTTTCATTCCGGCTGTTGTGTTGCTTTCGTTTCTGGTCTTTTGATATTTGTAGTTTTTCTTAGAATGAATCTGACCATGTGTGTCTGTATAGTAAACAGCATGCTTAGATGCTTCACTCAAACTTCCTGGTAATTCACCTGTATTAGCAGTGCATTCCATAAATGAGCTTGTGGATTTCAGACTTCAGGGAAGTGTTAAAGGCAGGCTTTAACTTTCATGCTGTACTGTTGTGGAGGATGATTTTTATATGTAACAGCTTACATTTTAATATCTTTTCTAGTTTAAGGACTGTAAGATAAGTTACACTGGGTAAAAAACAAGAAAACAATTCTTACTACTTGCGGAACTTTAGGAATTTTCAACCCACTTCACCCCCTGTGACTCCCTCCACCTCACTGTGTTTAAACTTTTTAATTTTACCTGTAACTGTAGCCACTCTTCAGTTTTATATGCACACACACAACTTCCTGGGTTATCAATGGGGAATGTTAAACGTAAGGTAGGTTTCCCATTGGTGCTCATTATATTAAGGACACTGCATTTTTACACTTCCTTTTGGTTTGTTCTCAAATTAAGCATCCACAGAGAAACTTTTAAAAAGTCCTGTTTTCCAAACAGAGCAAATATTATGTATTTTAGGGGGATAGAGTTTGCAGGAACCTGTGGTCTTCGGCCTCTTTATTAGCATTATTGAAAATTTATTTTTTAAATCATACATTTTTATTATTGACAGTATTACAGATGTTCCCCATCCCCCCACTTGCCAAATCATTTCTTTACATCTACATCATTAAATTGGAGCATAAGCCTTCATTTTTCTATTGCCATTGAGATTTTCCTAGAAAAACAGTAGGAAGTAAGGATTGAGTGATGATGAAATTTGGATTACTTGACGTCATCCTTTTAATTTTTAAATCTTTTCTCAAGTCCTTAACACCGAAGTCAACAAAAATACCTTTCAGATGAACTGTAATGTGTCTCCTCAGGAACCTGTTAGTCCTGCTCTTTCAAATTGCCAGGGCAGAATTGTGAAAGGCAATCCGAGCTCTCACCTGTCCACCTGGCCTGCCTTCATCACTTCCTCCCTCCTTCAGCTCTTGAGAGTAAGGAACTAACCACATTGTACCAAAAATGTATTGTCATTTTGTTCCCCCTTGCCCATTTTAGTTACTTTTGGTCATCCCCCTCACCACACCATGTAGATGAGAATAGGTAATTCGTGGGGAAAGAGTGGTCAAAATTATTACTGAGCTTTAATATTTGTGAAAGGAATTAAAAATGGGATACCTAACATTTGAAAGAATTTTCTGGGTGAGACAGATTGAACCAGATTGATTGCCTCAAAGAAACTTGCAGTCTGGTCGGAGTGGTAGAACAATCAGAATGCAGAAAAATCAGTGTTTATCACTTGAGGGATTTAAATTTTCTTAGAATAGCACAGGAGAGCTTAGCAGTGAGTGGAGTGAATAGCAGAAAAAAAGAACTTTATGAGGTAATGAGAACCTAAGGCTCAGTTTTGAAAATTACTGACTTATGGGAAAACAAACATGTAAATAAAAAAATAAAAGTTATTGCCTTAGTCGTGTGTGTGTGTGTAGTTGGTTTACCTGGAAATGCCAGGACTGAGAAAAAGGTCAGGCTATCATTAGTTATATGGTTGCTGGTACTAGAGTGTTTATGAATTTAAATTTTGGCATTGATGATTCATATTTTCATTCAGTAGATGTTTTTTAAGTGCCTACTTCCTGCCAGGTCATGTTCTAGGCACTGAGGAACAACAATGATGAAAACAGATCTCACATGAAACAAATTGTGCGGGAAGACGACTGTATTAAATAAAAACATCCTGAAAACATTAGGTGGTAATACTAGTACGAGCTGTGATGAAGTGTGTAAGTGGGATATGGAGTGCTTGGGAGGGTGGAATGGGGAAGAGAGGCTCTACTGATAAGGTGCCATTTGAACAGAGACCTGAAAAGGTGAAATCTAAGGAGAGTATTCCAGGCAGAGAACAGAAGGGGGAGGAACACACTTGGAATGTTTGAGGAATAATGAGGCAAGTGTGGGTGGAGTACAGGTGGGGACTAGAAGAAATGATGTCAGAAGTATTGAGTCTTGCCGGTGGTAAGGACTTTAGATTTTACCTCAGCAAGATGGGGAACTATTGAAATGTTCTGAACAACAGAGTGACAGCATCTTTAAACAGAACCCTTTGCCAAGGATTCAGAATAGATATGGAGGGGAGGGAAGGACAGAAGAATCTAGTTAGGAGGCTCTTTGAGTAATCCAGGCTAGAGATGAACTAAAGTGGCAGTAATGAGATCTGGGATTATATAATTTGAAACATGTTCAAAATATAATGGATTTTGAATACATTTTGAAGGTAGAATCAGCAAGATGTGATAGAGGACAGGATGTGAGATTTGAGACAAAGGGGAGTGGAAGATGGAGAGAAAGGCAGAGAGAAATATTGATGTGAGAGAAACACATCGATTGGTTGCCTCCTGCACACTCCTGACCAGGGCCTGGGTTGGGGAGGAGCCTACAACAGACATACTGCCCTTGATCTGAATGGAGCCCGGGACCCTTTGGTCTACAGGCCCAAATGAGCCAATGAGCCAAACCGGCTAGGGCTACCTTGTGAGTTTGAGGGAGATATTTTAAGGTATCTAGCAGAGGTCTGGTCCATAACACAAAGTAAGTGCCGAATAAATAAGTACTATCAAGTGCATGATGTTAAAGTTGTATATCTCCTTGTTCCCAGAGAAAAGCAAAACCTTCAGTTATGAACTCTTGTAAGGCGAGAGCGTGTAAGTGCCATTCTGGAACCATGCAGTTTCATATTCTGGGTCTGATAGTGGCACTAAGGGACATTCCATAGGAATCAGCCTCAAAATTCTGATAATAAGACTCCTTTCCCAGGCCAGGTCTGCTGGCCCATCCTCTTAACCCCCACTCCCCAACATTGATAATATACTTCACATGTACTTGATTTACCTAATAACCCACTATGTGTCTTCTATCTTGAATTTTCTATGAACATTTTAGAATGTGTCTATCTTCACCACGCATGACTTCTTAGGTAACAAATTGTATATATTTACTAACCACTTTATTTTATTTATTTTTTTATATATTTTATTGATTTTTTACAGAGAGGAAGGGAGAGGGATAGAGAGTTAGAAACATCAGTGAGAGAGAAACATTGATCAGCTGCCTCCTTGCACACTTTCCACTGAGGATTTGCCCAAAACCAAGGTACATGCCCGTGACTGGAATCGAACCTGGGACCCTTGAGCCTGCAGACCGATGCTCTATCCACTGAGCCAAACTGGTTAGGGCACTAACCACTTTATAAAACTAATTTTTTGTTTTATTTGGATCTTTAAACTTGGAACTGGTGAGCCCCATTGCGGTATGGTGAAATTTTGTAAACAGGTTTATTTTTTTATTCTAGTCGTCCTTGATAATTTTTAAATATTTAATTATATTTTAGAAAGGTTATAGAGGTTTCACTCTTAAAAACATATCCTAATATTTGTTACTTTAGTTTAGTGTTTCTCAACTTTAGCTATAATCTTAGAATAATTTGGGTAAACTTTTAAATATGTTAATTCCCTGAGCTCTGCAGCAAGCTACTGAAATCAGAAATGTAGGAATTAGGGCCCCAGGCATTAGTATTAGATGAGACAATCACACCTCCCTCAGACTGAGAGATAAAAATGATACTAATCTTTGAGCTGGAATGAATTTTGGAATTAATCAGCTCATCCTTTTTTTACAAGTAAAGTGAGGCCCAGAGAGAGATTAAATGACCAAGAATGAAAACAGATTTTGTCCAAGCTCTGTCACTTAAATCTCCATATACCTTTGCAGTTTTTAAAAAAACTTTTCAAGTACATTATCTTGCTCTATCCTTACAACCTGCTTAGATAACCAGTCACTAATGTTTATTTAGTCACTTTTATTTATTGATTGACTTTAGAGAGTCAGTGGGGGTGGGGGAGAACGGGGGAGAAGGAGGGGGAGAGGGAGAGAGGGAGAGAGAGGGGGGGGGAGAGAGAGAGAGAGAGAGAGAGAGAGAGAGAGAGAGAGAGAGAGAGAGAGAGAGAGAGAGAGAGAAGCATAAGTCGATAAGTCGATGTGAGAGAGAAACAGTGATCAGCTGCCTCCCGCCTGCTCCTGGACCTGGCATTGAACCTGCAACCTGGGTATGTGCCCTGACCTGACCGAGAATCTAACCCACCACCTTTTGGTGTAATGGACAATGTTCCAACCAGCTGAGCTGCACTGACAGGGCTCACTTTTCTTTTTATTTAAAGCGATAGGCATGGAGATTTTACAGTGTTCTATTGTTTTCTAGTTTATTTTATTAGCTACATTTAAGATTTTCTTTTGAATTTGGTGTTCCTGTAGTTTCGTTATGATGTGTAAGGGTTTAGATTTCTTTCTTTTTTTTATTTTAGGACTTTGTTAGGCTTCTTGAATCTGTGGATTAGCATCTCACTAGTTCTGTAAAATAATCACTCAATATCTCTTGGAATTTCTTTTCTATTTTGTTCTCTTTCCCTTTGGATCTCTGATTATATGTGTCTTAGGCCTTCCTTATCTGCGCTGTATTTTGCATTTTTAAAAATTTCTACATGCTTTATTCTGGGTAATTCTGATTTATTTTCTAGTCCATTAATTTTCTCTTCATTTGGATCTAATCTTTTAAAGCTCTCCTCTGATTTTGATTGCTGTTGAAGTTCAGTGTGGTTCCTTTTAAAAGCTGCTCTATCTTTTCTTCATAGTTTCCTGTTCCCTGTAAATATTCTCAGAGTTGACTTCTATTTTTAAACCCAGCAAGTATAGTTATTTTATAGTGATGTCTCTGTTCTTACTATATGTAAGGTCTTGGAGGTCCCTTTCTGTGGTCTACTTTTTTTTTGCAGATTCTTTTGATTACTTTTTTTTTTTTTTTTTGGTCTGCATAGTTATTATGTTCTGCTCACTATCCTTGAAAAAGTGTAGGCTTAATTTGAGGTCTCAAAGAAAGATAGCTTCTTCAGCTAGCTTACTTCAGAAAGTTTTTGCATTTGCTTCTGATAGGTATCTGGAGGCATTACCTGGACTGAAGCACTTTAAAGCAAATTTATTGCTTGAAGTTTTGGACCACCCAGGTAATGAATATTTTGGTTGTGAATATATATGAGGGTATAAGTTGTCTGTTTCCCCTTTGCTTTGAGGGGATAAGCCCTCTAGTGTCTTAGAAAAATGTTGGGTATATCTTCTATTATGATCCTGGTTTTTGATTTTTGCCTTTTGGGTTCTACAAGGCTGTTCAAACTAAAGTTCAAATTTGTGCTAATTGGCCAGCACCCAGTAACAGTGGCTTTTGTTTCCTTACCTGACTGGGTTCCCAATTTCTTTTTAGTTTTGACCAAATAATTCCTTACTGTCTCATTAGCTTTTCTTTTTAAGATGATTGTAAAAATATTTTATCCAGAATTTCTTTTATCTGTTTTTAGTAGGGGAGTTATTTCAAGGCACCATTACTGGAAACAGATTTCTCTTATCTTACTTTCAAAAACTGACATGTATGAATGGCCCTAATTACCTGGGGAGAAATATTGCTAGTAGAAATTCTTTATCAAGGCGTATACCTAGTTAGCTCTAAACATTATGTACTACCTAAGTCAACTTCTCTTTGAATTTCAATGGTAGAGGCAAACCTACAACTTTTCTTCAAAATCTTGGTAATTTAAGAGGGATTTAAAACAAACATAAACCCCTTTACAAATCAGTCTTTGATTAGAAATGTGTTTGAAAGTCCAAACAATCTGGTTTGGTTTCCCTTTTTCAGCCTACTATCTGCTTGCTGTCAGGTACACTTTCTGATTTATGAATGTTACTACTGTTATTCTGGTTTCAATTCTAGGCCAGTAGAAAGAAAATTGCCCCTGGGATATTTGGAATTTTTTGCTTTGGTGGCCAATTGGACAAAACAATCTATTGATTGTCGTAATTTGCCTGTGGAAAGTATGGGTTATCAGTGGGGTGTTCTCTTTGTCCCCTACTTGTTACTGGTGAAAGTGAGCTTCTTGGGCTGCCCTGGGAATAAGATGTCCTGAGGCCCCCATGAGAGGATGAGATGTAGTGGAAAGCTTGAGTGATGATGAAAGATTAAGGGGTTTCCTTCTAAGATCCCATCTCCCTCCATCCTGCCACGGAAAAAGTACTATTTCATTGTCAACTGAGCTAGAGTTTAAGTCACTGCCCAGAGCCTTTGCTCCATGTTAAAGTCCAGTTCAGCATCTGGCTAGGTTTGGGTTGTGTTTCCAGCTACAGTTCATTGCGTGTGGGGTCCTCATGGCCCTGGGTCACATGGCAGGTCATGGAACAAGCCAGTGCAAAGAAGCAGGAGTGAAGCAAGAGGAACAAGAGAGAGAAAGTTTCTTTGGGGATTTTTAAGTAGGAGCATAACCAATGAATCCTTCAGGATTTCATGTACTTGCAGTGGTTCCAACCCTCCTAGCCAATCCATGGTTCCCTAGGCTAGGCAAGCGCCTTCCCTACTCACCCTCACTTCACTACACATGCACCCATTTCCCCCTTTGTTGGACCCTTTCCCCCAGCGATTTGCAGGGAATGGACGGTGTTTTCCTGGAGAGTGTTAAGTTGCAGCTTCTTGGTGAAGCTGCCCAGATGACCATGGTTATAATGTCTGGCCTTCCCTTTGCACCTTTTCTATTATGATGATAGCAGTAGAATCATACAGCTTCATCACTTTGATTTAAAAATTTTCTAGGATTTATTTTTACTCGTAAATTGTGCAAGATAATATACCCACTAAGCAGAGTAGTTGTAAGGTTTTAAAAAAGATAAAATACGTAAAGTTTATTTTCCATAATAGGTGTCCAGCAAGTTGTTTGCTCTTGCTGGTTGAAATTTCTGTGGACAGAATGCATTTGATTGTGTTATTTATTTAAATCAAATTTTAGAAGAATTGGTTTCAGTGGTCCATTTCATGTAGTAGCTATTTACATTCTCTTTGCCCTAGTAGTATGGTTTAAAGACAATAATGTGTATTGGGAGTTGGGGGCAGGCCAGAGGTGGTAGTAGTAGGTGGTAATAGTTTGTAAGCCTATAAGTAGTAATAGAGGAAAATTTGGAGTTTGGGAGAGAAACCTGAGGCAAGAGAGAGAAGTTGGGGAAGTGTTAGAAGAAAAGAAGAGACAGAGGAGCAGAGAGGTGGGAGAAGCAGAGACAGGGAGAAATTGCACTGCACATATTAACATTCTTAATTTCTAAAGGGTGTATATTATCTGTAGTCTTCATTCTAGCACTTGTAGGACTGACTGGGATAGCAACACACCCACACACTCCCTCCCTCCATATCTCTACTCTCAATTTTCTATCCCCTCCTTTGAACTAAGAATATTTTACCTCTTGAGAGACTAGAATTTGGGTAATCTCATCCTTTTTTTTTAGTACTTAGAGCCACCAAGATAAAATGATTTGTCTTAGATCACTGTGTGAGTTGGTATTGATTTAGTTTAGAACCCAGGTGTCTTAGTGCCCCAGCCAGGGCATTGTTCATCATAGTACATCATCTCCTTTAATTGGTCTTGTGAAGCTGCCTCTGATGTCAAGTAACCAAATTAATTATGACATTTAGATGATTAAGTATGTTTTGTATGGCTGTAAAATTTTATCACTTATTTCAAGTAGAATACTTTTCTTCAAGTAGAGTAATTCTTTAAGGGGCGCAGGAAAATCTTTAACAATTTGAAATTGTTCCTTAAAGTTGTTTAACAATATCACTCTATTTTAATAATTTTATTTATTTTTGTGTAAGGAATACTGAAATAAAATGCCTATTTTAAAAACGTCTGCAAATTTGGATCTATTCTAGCTTATTTGAAAACAGCCAATTAAGTTCTGTATTTTTAATATAGTTTGTGTTTATTGATCATCTATGAATTTGTGTAATATTTTAGTTATTAGATTATTCTTACCCATCTCTTATACATACGCCATATTTGAGCAAAATATGTTAACCATATCTTTGCTCTAATGCAGTAAGCTTTTTGGGGAAATGAAATCACTATTTTGGGACAGACTAAATGCTGTTAACCTTTATTGCAAAAGTACTTTATCTGAACAATGGAATATTAGAAATGGAATGGAATGATGTAATATTAGAAAATATTGATATTGTAGAGTTGGCTAGAAGCAGTATGACACAAGGAAAAATGAGTAGGTATTTTGTTGTGGAGGCAACATGGGGAGAAAAATAAGGGAGTTGGAGTCCTGGTATTAAGGCAATCTTTGGGAAGCATTGCATAAGGTTGAGTTGAATAGGTATTTGGGTGTGGCGAATAGGTTTTTGGCATTACTGCGCTGTAGAGATCCAAGGAAAGGGCCAAGGGGAGTGTTTCATTACTCTCCACACAGGTTCCATTAGCACTCATTTACATGAGACAGAAATTGGATCCAATACTAGCATATCTAGTTAGGAGAAATAAACACGATGTCAGATTCCACAAGGGTGATACCAACTTCACCTGGTGGAAAATTACAGCCCAGACTTGTTCTCAGTTTTTTGTTTGTATTTCCTAAATGAGAAGGTTAAGTAGTCAGCAAAGGATCTTAAATTATAGGCACAACTAAAACCTGCTCCTGAGGAATGTGGATTCATATAAAGCTAAAAGGAGGGACTAAGGAGGAGCCAGTGGATCTGGGTCAGCATACTTCATTGAATTTGAAAAAGTAGAATTAGTCGTGTAGGATGGTACCATGGTCCCAGTAATTGACCATAGAACAATAGTAGTTTCACTTATTGGCATTTACCATTTGCCAGGTACAGTGCTAAACACTTTACATGTATAATCTATTTTAATTTTTGTAAAACTGTTATTATAGGTATTAATCATTCCTTAATTTATAAATAAGAAATTAAATAATTTGCCATAAGAAAAGTTGCAGTGATAGGCCTGGGCATGGCAAGTAGAAGGAAATTTTTTTGTTGTTAATCCTGAGGATATTTTTCTATTGATTTTTAGAGAGATTGGTAGAGAGGGGAGACAGAGAGAGAAACATAAATGTGAGAGAGACACATTGATCAGTTGCTTCCCTCCCGGAGATCAAGCCTGCAGCAGAGGTACAGAGGTACGTGTCCTTGACTGGTAATTGAACTTGTGACCCTTCATTTCAAGGGCCGACATTCTATCCACTGAGCCAAACCAGCTAGGACTAGAAGAAAATATTTTGACTTTTTCTCGTTCTATAATGTTCTGAGTCAGTGTACAGGGCTGGGATGTGTTCTAGACTGGTGGTAGGGCAGTGAATTAGGAAAGCTGGTCAAGATGCTACTTTAAATTTAAGTTAAATATATGTATATACCAGCAAATTCATAATCATTTGCCAGTCTAAGATCAAGCCCACTGACCCTTTACTTTTTTTTTTTTTTAAGAATGCCAATTGCAGTTCTGTGTTGACATTCATGGATTAGCTACAATTTTGGTGCATTTGTAATACATTTAATAATACATAATATAATTGTTTTATGATTTCTGGTTTTTGGTTTTCCTTGAGTAAAGCACACTGAGTGCAAAATCCTAGATTTTTATGACGTTTCTCCCAATCTTTTACAGTTATTTCACTCACATTTAATTTGACTGATATTTTTAGTACATCTTTATTGTCTTATCTTTCCTAAGCATTCAACCTAGTTTTTTCTTCATACCCATGTTTTGTTGGTTTGTGTGATATTTAATGGAATTATCTAATCAGAGTAATAAGTGCAACTGACATTAATAGATATGGGAGGAAACCAGTTGACTTTTAGTGTACTTATACTACACTTCCGTGGGAACTGAAGTGTATGGGTGAATTATAAAGAATAGTATATTCTAGGCATGAATAGTCAATGTGTCCTGGGCGTTGAGCAGTGTTTTATAAAGGGACTAGAGAATACTGGTTAATCCATAAAGTTGGTTAAGAGAGGAGTGGTGAGAACTTATACTGTATCTCAATTATACCACCTGTCGCATACTTATTATGGCTATTTCCTCACTAGACTGTGAGTCACTTAAGGGCGTTTTTATTTTCCTAAAGTCCAGCAGAGTGACTGGCACATTGCAGCTACTTGAATGAATCATATATTAGGTTATATTGTTATTGACTATTAAATATATACCTGTATATGTATGTTCTGTCTCCTGAGTTAAATTGTGTCCTTAGGGGTAGGTCTTAAGTCCCAGACATCTTTGATATTTAAAACGTTTGTTGTAAATGTAGTAAATGTACAATATATGTTGCTATATGGGGAACAGCCTGTCTATACCTCTTGCTTCTAGCTAGTTCTACTATATGACTTCCATTGGAAAGAATCTTTTAGAGCAAGTAATACCTGTGTTCTATTGTGTAGAGCATCGCCTGGGCCCTGCCAAGTCATTCTGATAGAGCTCATTTCAGGGATGCCACTGGCTTCCTAATTGCAGCTTGATGTTAGTTGCAGCAAATGGTGCTTGGATTTTGGTAGTTGTGAGTGTAGGTTTGTTATCTTTTCTCTTTGTATGTTAAATACGGACTGCCAGGAAATGTCTTTGGCATCATGTCCTAAAACTCTTTATAATCAGCAGGGATATATAATATTTTCTTTTCTTTTCTAAAGCCCATATCTTCAAATTTTATACACATTTCCTATTCCTTTTAAATGGAAAGCAAATGGAATATTTCTCTATGAAGATAAGTCTTATTTTAAATAAAATATTATTTTACAGCCCTAACCGAGTTGGCTCAGTGGATAGAGCGTCGGCCTGTGGCTCAAGGGTCCCAGGTTCGATTCCGGTCAAGGGATTGTACCTTGGTTGCGAGTACATCCCCAGTGGGGAGTGTGCAGGAGGCAGCTGATCGATGTTTCTCTCTCATCAATGTTCCTAACTCTCTATCCCTCTCTCTTCTTCTCTGTGAAAAATCAATAAAATATTTTTTAAAAATACTATTTTACATTCTATATTTCTGATCATTTATAGATGCATTACCAATATATTATGATTTTAAAGCTTTTAAAACTCTGCTTCTTTATTTTTTTATTTATTTTATTTTTTATTTTTTTACATTCTATATATTTATTTTTCAATTACAGTTTACATTCAGTAGTATTCTGTATTAGTTTCAGATGTACAGCATAGTGGTTAGAAAATCATGTATTTTACAGAGTAGTCCTTTGATGTTTCAAGTACCCATCTAGCTCCATACATGGTTGTTATGATACTATTTTTTTAAAATATATTTTATTGTTTTTTTATAGAGAGGAAGGGAGAGGCATAGAGAGTTAGAAACATCGATGAGAGAGAAATATCAACCAGCTGCCTCCTGCACACCTCCCACTGAAGATGTGCTACAACCCAGGTACATGCCCTTGACTGGAATCGAACCTGAGACCCTTCAGTCCGCAGGCCAATGCTCTATCCACTGAGCCAAGCCAGTTAGGGCTGTTATGGTACTATTGACTATAATCCCTGTGCTATATTTTATATCCTTGGGACTGTTCTGTAACTACCGATCTGTACTTTTTTTTTTTTTTATTTATCTTTATTGTTCAGATTATTACAGTTGTTCCTCTTTTTTCCCCCATAGCTCCCCACCTCCCAATTCCCACCCCAACCTCTGACCTTGCCCCCCCCCATTGTCCTCATCCATAGG
>PVJC01007554.1:0-51107 GCA_004026665.1 Murina feae
CTGGTCACTTCTTACTGCTCCCTCTGGCTGGCCTGGTTGCCCCTAACTGCTCCCCCCCTGCACCAGCCTGGTTGCCCCATATGGCCCCCTTATCAGTCTGGTTTCCCCACACAGCCTGCTGTTCAATCATTTGGTCATCCCTCACTAATCCCCCTGCCGGCCTGGTTGCCCCACACAGCCTGCTTGTTCAGTCATTTGGTCATCCCTTACTAACCCCCCTGCTGGCCTGGTTGTAGGCAGCCATCTTGTGAGGGCATGAGGGTTAATTTGCATATTATCTCTTTATTATATAGGACGATTAAGAAGAAAATCTAGCCATTTGTGATAACAGGGATGGACCTTGAGAATGTTATTCTAAATGAAAGAAGTCAAACAGAAAAAGACAGACTTTCAGCTATAAAATGAGTAAGACTTAAAGACTTAATGTACTAGTAAAACATGGTGACTATAATTGATAACACTGTATTGTATAATTGAAATTTGCTGAATTTAAATGTACTCACCAAAAAAAGGAATAAAAGATAAATATGTGAGGTGATAGATGCATTAATTAACTAGACAGTGGGAGACCTTTCACAATGTATACATATATCAAATCACCACAATGTACATGTTAATGTCATACAATTTAGTTTGTCAGTTATATCTCATTAAAGCTGAAAATTTGAAATTTAGTTATTATTTGAAGAAGATGTCACATGAAAGTATGTCTGCTTTAATTCTGACTGAGGACCAATCTGAATATGAAGAACCAACATGTGCAGTGTGCAAATAAACATTTAAGGGCTGACTGTACAACTTTTAAAACTTATCCTATTCATAATATATAACAAAGAGAATATTTCTGAATATTTATTTGGAGAGTATTTGGCCATGCTATGTATCATGGAAGGAGACAGTTGGGGTAGGGAGGGGAGTATTTTTAATTTTGGTTTCCACATATTTATTGTTAATATGTAGAAATACATTTGAATTTTACTTATCTTGTATCTTGCAATTTTTCTCAATTCACCTATTAGTTCTAGAAGATTTTTTGTAGATTCCATGAGATTTTATGTATAGATAAGCATGTTATCTTTAAATAAGGACAATTTGCCCTAGTCAGTTTGGCTCAGTGGATAGAGCATCAGCCTGTGGACTGAAGGGTCCTGGGTTTGATTCTGGTCAAGGACACCTGCCTGGACTGTGGGCTTGATTCCCAGTAGGGGGCGTGCAAGAGGCAGCTGATTGATGATTCTCCCTCATTATTGATGTTTCTATCTCTCTCCCCCTCTCCCTTCCTCTCTGAAATAAATAAAATATATTTTAAAAATAAGTAAATAGACAAATTTCTTCTTTTTAAAACTATATTCTTTTTATATCTTTCTGTCTTAATATGTTGTATTTTTAGTGCTGTGTTGAATAGTGGTGAGAGTGAACATCTGTGGCTTATTTGTAGACTAGAAGGAAAGCAGTCTTTCAACATTAATTGTGATGTAAGCTGTCATCTTTTTGTAGATATTTTTTATCAAGTTGAGGCAATTCCCTTATCATGCAACATACTGAGAGTTTTCTTTTTTTAAAAATCATAAATGGGTGTTGAATTTTCTCAAAATCTTTTTCTGTGCCTATAAGATTTTTCTTCTTGAGGAAACTCCATACTGTTCTCCACAGTGGCTGCACCAGTCTGCATTCCCACCAGCAGTGAATGAGCCTATTGATATGGTGGATTTCAGTGATTGACTTTTGAGTGTTGAATCAGTCTTGAATACCTGGAATAAACCTCATTTGGTAATGGTATATACCTGTTTTTATAAATTACTAGGGGCTCGGTGCACAAAAATTTATGCACTTTGGGCGGGGGGTCCGTCAGCCTGGCCTGTGCCCTCTCGCAGTCTGGGACCCCTCGGGGGATGTCCACCTGCTGGCCTGGCCAGCCTAGGTGAGAGGCTGATGGCTATTTGCAGGCTGGCCGAGCCCCCCAGTGTGGACCCTCACCCTATGGGGCTGTGGCCAGCCTGGGTGAGGGGATGAGGGCTGTTTTCAGGCTGCCCACAGTCCCTTCAGGGTTTGGTCCCTACTGGGATACCTGGCCAGCCTGGGTGAGGGGCTGAGGGCTGTTTTTAGGCTGCCCACAGTCCCTTCAGGGTTCGGATCCCTACTGGGGTACCTGGCAAGCCTGGGTGAGGGGCTGAGGGCCGTTTTCAGGCTGCCCACAGTCCCTTCAGGGTTCAGATCCTTACTGAGGTACCTGGCCAGCCTGGATGAGGGGCTGAGGGCCATTTTCAGGCTGCCCACAGCTCCCATTGACCCAACGTCCCAGCGAGGCTGGCTAGAATCACGTTTCTGGGGTTTATCTTCTATAATTGAAACTTTGTTGCCTTCAGCAGAAGCCCAGTTGGCCGAGGCAGGCAGTTTCCTCCAAACAGAAGCCTCCTCTTTGCTCTACCAGCCGCCATCTTGGCCAGGTTAATTTGCATACAGTTGTTCTGATTGGCTGGTGGGTGTGGCTTAGATGTCTCAGGGTGATGGCTAATTTGCATATTACTCTTTTATTAGATTAGATTGTATTTAATTTGCTAATATTTTGTTGAATAATTTTTGTGTCTAAGTTCCTTAGAGATACTGTCCTGTGGTTTCTTTATTCCCCTTTCTTCTTTCTTTTTCTCTTTCTTTTTCCTTTATTCTCCTTCCTTCCTTCCTTCCTTCCTTCCTTCCTTCCTTCCTTCCTTCCTTCCTTCTCCTCCCTTCCTCCCTCCCTCCCTCCCTTCCTTCCTTCCTCTCTTCTCTCTTATTGTACTGTCTCCAGCTTTTGTACCAAATTAATAGTGACCTCATAAAATGAGTTGGAAAGAGTTTTATTTTCTGGAAGAGATTGTGTAATTTGATGCAAACTCTTAAATTTTTGGTAGAATTCTCCAGTGAAACTTTATGGGCCTGGAGATTTATTTTTGGGAGCTTTATAATTATGAATTCAATTTATCTAATGGTTATAAGATTAAAAATATTTCATCTTAGTTAAGTTTTTAAAAAATATATTTTAATTGATTTTAGAGAGGAAGAGATAGAAACATCAATGATGAGAGAGAATCATTGATTAGCTGCCTCCTGCACACCCCAAATTGGGGTTTGAGCCTGAAACTTGGGCACGTGCCCTCACTGGGAATTGATCTGTGACCTCTTGGTTCACAGGTCAACGCTCAACCACTGAGTCACACCAGCCAGGCTCATCTTAGTTCAGTTTTGCTAGTTTGTGGTATATAGTTTGTGGTTTGTAGTTTGAGAAATTGGTCCATTTCTCCTATGTTGAATTTATGAGTGTAAAATTGTTTATAGTATTCACTTATCCTTTAAATGGGTAACAGGATGTGTAATGATGTCTCCTGTTTCATTCCTGATATTGCTGATTTGACTTTTTTTACACTTTTATTTATTGATGAGAGATCAAGATCAATTTGTTGTTCCACCCACTTATTTATGCATTCATTAGTTATTTCTTGTATGTCCTCTGACCAGAGATTGAACCCACAACCTTGGCATATCATGATGATGCTCTAACCAACTGAGCTACCCTGCCAGAGCTGTGTCTTTATTTTATTTTTTAAAATATATTTTTACTGATTTCAGAGAGGAAGGGAAAGGAATAGATAGAAACATCAATGATGAGAACCATTGATTGGCTGCCTCCTGCACACCCTCTACTGGGGAGGGAGTCCGCAATCCAGCATGTGCCCTTGACCAGAATCAAATCCGGGATCCTTAGTCCATAGGCTGATGCTCTATCCACTGAGCCAAACTGGCCAGAGCATGTGTCTTTATTTTTATACTAGGGGTCCAATGCATGAATTCATACACCTTGAAAGGAACTGTGAGCTGCAAGGCTGCAGAAGGCAAAAGGGGTGGGTCTTGGCCCATCCTCCACAACCTGGCCTGGCCCTTTCTGTCATGGCCCCGGTCTCCTGTCTGCCAGCAGCCCTGCTCCTGCTGCCGCCACTCCCACTCACTGACAGTGCCAGCCCCACTCGCACGATTGGGGCTGGTGCCAGCAGTGGGTGTGAGCAGGGCCAGCACTCTCAGTAGGTGAGAGCAGTGACTGCTTCCCTGATTGCTCATCAGGAGCAGGGGGAGGAGGAGAAGCCCCCAGGGGCAATCAGGACTGGCAGCCACCACTCGCACCCACTGATGATGCCAAGTGATTCAGACCAGCACTGGCAGTGGAAGCTCTGGTGCTGGCTTCAGGTGGGAGCAGGGCCGGCACTGGCAGTGGATGCAAGCAGCAGTTCCTTCCCCGGCAGCAGGTGCAAGTGCCAGGCTGGACTGTGGCACATGGGAACAAAGAATTTTCAGTAACCACCAGAGGCTCGCCCTGATGACAGCAACCAGTGCCCCACCTTAGTTTGGCACCCCCGCTCATCTGCTCCACCATCCTGCTGCAGCCAATGCCCACCATGTTCTGCACATGCTCCCTGGTGGTCAGCACATGTCATAGTGATTGATTGTTTAGTTGTTCGGTTGTTCTGCCATTTGGTCTATTTGCATATTAGCCTTTTATTATATAGGATTTATCAGTCTTGACAGAAATGTATTGAGTTTATTGACTTTTTGTGTAGAACTGGGATTTTGTTTCATTGATTTTTTTCTATGTATTCTTTTGTTGTTGCTGCTAATCCTCACCTGAGGATTTTTTCCCCCAAATTCTTTTCAGAGAGTAAAAGGGGCGGGGGGGAGAGGTGTGAGAGACACATCCATCATCGTTACCTCCTGCATATGCCCTGACCCAGGGGTGGGGAGCGAACCCTCAACTCAGGTACTGCCCTTGAGTGGGAATCAAACCCACGACCATTCAGTGTGAAGTCTGATGCTCTAACCACTGAGAACACTGGCCAGGGTCTATTGTATTATTTTCAATTTCATTGATCTCTGCTGTTTTTTTATTTCTTTTTTTCTGCTTATTTTGGGTTTTGTTCCTTTTATTCTAGTTTTTGAGGTAGGCACCAAGATAATTAATTTGAGATTTTCTGTCCCTTCTAATGTTTTCTGCTCATGGTGCCTCTAGGTGGAAGAAGGGTTGCAGACCTGGTGGGGAAGAAGAGTGCTTCTCAGGCAGATTTGGTGGGATTTTCAAGTTACTGCCCCAGAATGCAATTTCTCTGAGAGGGGGACCGAGTTTGAGGCCTAGCAGGAAAGGAGAGGGCTTCTATTCACTGCATATTGTCAGTGAGGCTTCTAATCATCTCCCTTCTGGTTCTGATGGACATATCTGGTGGTGTCAGTGGGACTTCCTTTTGATCCAGGGGAGGAATAAGCATAACTGGACTATCATCTGTCACTAGGTTAATGATCAAAAAAGGTTAGGCCTGTATTACCCTCTTCTGTTGGGGGCATTTCATAAGATGCTCTGCTGATGTTTGTTCCTCTAGTCCTGGGGTCCCAAACCGGTTCAACTTCTTATTTCCTTTAAGGATTCTCCTTTGGAATCCTCTTAGTTCAGACAAAATTACTATTGTAATTTTTAGATTATGTTACCTGAAGCCTCAAGAATAAATGTAATTTCCCTATGTGTCTGTGAGAAGTAACAAGAGTCCTAGAGAATGCCAAAATATAAAGGAATTAGAGATAGTTTATCTACACTAATAAAAGAGAAACATGCAAATTGGTTTTACTCTGCTATGCCCACCAGCTAATCAGGATGAGTATGCAAATTAACCCAACAAAGATGGTGGTTAATTTGCATATGCAGGCACAGAACAAAGACTGAAGACGACTGAAGACTGAAGAAGCTTGGCTTCTCCACTGCAGCTGGAGCGGAGAAGCCAAGCCTTGCTACTGTGACCCAAGCAGAGAAGCCAGGCCTAGGTCCCGGGTGCCAGAGGAAAACTGGTGCCGGCAGCCAGGGGAAGGAAGGCCTATTGCACAAATCTTCATGCAACGGGCCTCTAGTATAATAATAACTGTAGTCTAGGACTTTGTATAATGACAAGTATAGTTATGACAGAAGCATCATTCTGCATAGGAATTATATGAAAAACAAGTCTTCCTTTTGAGTTCAAGTATGAAACAAGGATTCTAATTATCACCACTTTCATTCCACACTGCAATGCAAATTCTAGCCTAAAGTATAAGACAGTAAAAAGATGTAAAAGCTGTAATGCTTGGAAATGAGGAAACAAAACTCTAATTTTTCACAAATAGTATGACTAGATCATCTACAAAATAGAAATATGAAATTTTAAACATTTTGGCAAGGCTATTATATGTAAAATTAATATACAAAAATCAATTGTGCTTCTATATGCCAACCACAAACAGAAAAATGATATACAAATCCCTTTACAATAGCATAGAAACCAAGTATTTAAGATTAAATCTAATAAATGTGTAAAATCTTCATTGAAAATATCATAAAAATGTATTAAAGTGTTTTAAAGTACAAAAACAAATAGCTGGAAATATTTGACCTGCAAGCCACAGCTTCTTCTTCTTTTATTATATTTTTATTGACTTCTGAGAGGAAAGGAAAGAGAGATATATCAATGATGAGAGAGAATCATGGATCAATCAGCTGCCTTCTGCACACCGCCCTACTGGGGATCGAGCCCACAATCCGGGCATGTGTGCTGACTGGGAATCCAGCCATAACCTCCTGGTTCATAGGTCAAAGTTCACTCACTGAGCCACACTGGCCAAGCAATTCATAGCTTCTTGATCCCTGTTCCAGAAAAGTGGCTTTCAAACTTCAAAGTGCACCATAATCACCAATAGAGCGTTTGAAAACACAAATTTATTAGTTCTATCCTCCTGTAGATTCTCAAATTTAGTAGGTCTAGAATAGAGCCTAAAATTTGCATTTCTGATAAATTTCCAGTTGATAGTGATACCGTACTTTGAGAACCACTTCTGTAGAACAAAGTGAGAGGATTTGCTTTACCCAATATTAAGATATATCATAAAGCCATAAGTAACTAAGATAGTATTAGTCTGTAGATAGCAAAAATACCAATGGAACAAACTGAGCATCTAGAAATAGACCCACATGTACTAGTATATGGACACTTCAAATATGACTGAGGAGGCTCTGCAGATCTGGGGAGAAACACAATTTTCCCCCCAATAAATGGTGCTCAATTGGATTTCAATATTGAAAAAAAAATTGAAACCTGGCCCTAACCTCACTCCATACTCCAAAATTCTATTCCAAGTGGATTATAAATCTAAATGTGAAAGTTAAAACAATAAAGCTTCTGGGAAAATATTATTAAGACCTTGTGGTAGGGAAGTATTTCTTGATATACCAAAAGCACTAACCATGAAGTAAAAGATGGATAAATTGGACTAAAGTAAATTAAGAACTTCTATTCATCAAAAGACATCATTAAGAATGTGAAAAGTCAAGTTATCATGTATAATACAATAACCACTACCCATATGTGGTTATTGAAAACAATAAATGTGACTTATCAAAATGGAGATGGAATATATGTATAAAATACACTCTGGGTTATGAGAGCCTAGTATAAAAATGTAAAATATACCATTAATTATTTTTACATTGATTACATGTTGAAATGAAAATAGTTTGAATATATTGGATGTAATGGTTAATTTCCCATGTGAACTTAACTGGGTCATGGTGACACCTTTGTAATTACCTAGTTATTAATAACTGGAAAGAAGCAAAGGAAAGACCAATTAGACACATGCCCAGTAAAATCTGGGTGAGGTAGGGAAGATACTTTTCTGTCAGTCACACCTGGGAACAGGTCATTGGTAAGAGTAGTTGTGGCTAATGCAAGAGTGGGAAGATTCAAGATATTTATCTCTTGCCTCTTGCCTGGCTTCAGGACTCTCACGCTCCATGTGGATTCTACACACAATGGAGTGATGGACTGTAGCTAGCCTAATAGTGTACTGGACCCAGTTCTACCATGGAACAGAAACTGAACACTGGCTTTGTTTCTAGCTCTGCTGAATCCCAGCTGCACCTCTTGCAGGAATGGATTAAGGGAACTGGGACTTTAGAAACTGAGGGATGTAATTCCACGCAAATGAAGATCACTTACACTCCCATGTGAATCTCAGAAAATTATTTTTCTTGAGGTTACCATAAGGACCCAACCAAGAGCACCCAGTGGAGAGGGGGATACCCCCTTCCACTCATGGACACCCCACTTCCACTAATAACAATGGGGTGCCCAGATATTTGGTCAAACATTATTCTGGGTATGTCTATGAGGGAGTTTTTTGGGTGTGATTAACATTTGAATTGGGAGACAGAGTCAAGCGATTGCCCTTCCTAACGTGGATGGGTCTCATCCAACTAGTTTAAGGCCTGGATAGAACAAAAAGTCTGATCCTCCCAAGAATGAGTGGGAATTTCCTCCTGCCTGGCTGCTGGGGTAGGGCATCTACCATATTATTGGACTACTGACTTTCTACCATATTATTTTGAGCTTTGTATTAACTTTGCTTTTTCAAAGCTTATTTTCCTGCACCCTTTCTTTGACTCTACTGGATTGATCACATTTTCCCTCCCACTGGTTTGGCTGTTACAAATTCTATTTCTTATTTTATAGCTCTTAAAATATTGTTTAGAAATGTAATTTAGCCCTAGCTGTTTTAGTTCGGTGAACAGAGCATTGGCCTACAGACTGAAGGGTCCTGGGTTTGATTCTGGTCAAAGGCAATAAAAATATTTTTTAAAATTTAATCTATATATGGTCAAATTTTTTTTAGTGTACGCTTGTAAGTTTTGACAAATGCATAGTGAAACCACCACAACTAAGACAAAGTAGTTCCATTGCTCCCTCAAATTCTCATACTATCCCCCTTTGTTTTCTGATTAATCCTTACCCAAGAATATTTTTCCACTGATTTTTAGAGAGAGTAGAAGGGAAGGCGGGGGGAGGGAGAAAGAGAGAGCAGAGAAAGAGAAAAATATCAATGTAAGAGACATATCAATTAGTTGCCTCCCACACACACCCTGACTGTGGCTGGGGATCAAACCTGAAATCCAGGTATGTGCCCTTTACCAGGAGTCAAACCCAGGACCCTTCAGTGTGAATGCCAACACCCTAACCACTTAGACATACTGGCCAGAGCCTCTTTACTATCCCTTTTTAGTTAGCCCCTCCCCAATGCCAACCCATGCTAATTGTTGATCTGTTTCTACTTCTGGTTTTGTCTTTTGCATAATGTAATATAAGTAGAATTTCACCATATGCAGCCTTTTGATTCTTACTTAGCAAAGTGCATTGGAGATTTATTCATGTTGCTGAATATATCAATAGTTTCTTTACTAGGGGCTCGGTGCACAAAAATTTGTGCACTCGGGGGGGGGGTGTCCCTCAGCCCGGCCTGTGCCCTCTCGCAGTCTGGGACCCCTCGGGGAATGTCCACCTGCTAGAGTGCCTGGCCAGTCTGGGTGAGGGGCTGATGGCTGTTTGCTGGCTGGCCAAGCCCCCCAGTGTGGACCCTCACCCCATGGGGGTGTGGCCAGCCTGGGTGAGGGGCTGAGTGCTGTTTTCAGGCTGCCCACAGCTCCCATTGACCCAACATCCCAGCGAGGCTGGCTGGAATCAGGTTTCTGAGGTTTATTTATCTTCTGTAATTGAAACGTTGTTGCCTTGAGCAGAGGCCCAGCTGGCCTAGGCAGGCAGTTTCAACTCCATCACTGGTGCAATGGAAGCCTCCTATTTTCTCTAGCTCCGTGGCTGCCGGCCTCCATCTTGGCTGGGTTAATCTGCATAAAGCCGCTCTGATTGGCCAGTGGGTGTGGCTTGGCTGGTGGGTGTGGCTTAGGTGTCTTGGAGTGGTGGTTAATTTGCATATTACTCTTTTATTAGAGTAGATGTTGCCAAGTATTAATGCTCCATTGCACAGAGGTACTACTGTTTAGCTATTCACCAATTTAAGGGCATTTTGGTTGTTTTAAGTTTTTGGCAATTATAAATAAAGCTACTATAAAATATTTATATATAGGCTTTTGTGTACATAAGTTTAAATTCCTTGGGTAAATTAGGAGTGATGTTTCTAGTTATTCTTAAATATTAATGTGCACAGTATCTTTATCCTCTATCTGCACAAAACGAAGACCTTAATACATTTAAATTCCTAACTCTCCCTTTCCATCTTCCATGTTAGCTTGCGTAGTATTTAAGTGCCAATCTTATTTTTACATTCTCCAACAAAATTAGTCTAAAAATAACAATTACTTTAGTCACCATTGCTTCTTGAATCCCAGTCCTTTCATATAAATAGCACATTTTAATAGTCTGCTTTGGATCAATAAATTAGAAATTAAATGAACAGAATGTTCTAGTATTATAACTTGATAGCCCCAAAATACATGATTGGCTGATAGAATCTAATGATCTGTTCTATGTGGGAATTACATATACTGATCTAGAACAATTAACTTTTCTAGTCCACTTCAATTGTGAAGAAAATAATCCTCTGTTTATTACTGCCTACATAACAGTAGAGTGAGAAGGCTAATACAGGCCCCATGCTTTTAAGAGCCTTGTGGCTTTCATGCTACTTATCTTTGGTTAAAACATACAACCTATTTATACCTAACTTCATTTTAGAATAATCAAATACAAAACCATGTTAAGCAAGATACTCGATATTCTTAATACATTACAAAGTATATTAAGAATTTAATATTTTTGAAAGTTAGATAAAAGGGAAAATGTTTGTATAGAATCTTTCTACCTCACAATCATAACTCTTTAACTCAAAGAGGAATTAGAAACAAATCTTTGAAATGTGCCAACTCCACATCCTGTATTGCAGTTAGTGTTATAGGACAGAAGCCTCATTCATCATGTAGGTCTTATTCTAAGAAAATATGCCTTTGCTTTTGTGTTGTCTTTAAAAATCTAGCAAATTTAATACTGCCCTTTTAGGTATAATGTTAACCACTGTGATGAACTTTGAGACAACTATTAGCAATTATCTTTCAAAAATATTTTCGAGGCATAAACACATCAATGATTCAATGATTTAAACTTAATAAAAACTTTCTTATTATCTGAAAAATGTTTTAAAAATGATTTCCTGAGAAAAAAACAAGATGGCAGCATAGGCAAACACTTGAAATTGCACAGTCACTTCAAAAACACTATGAAAAGGGAGAAGACAGAAGATGGCTGCCAATGAGAAGGCAGACTGAAAGACAGTGTGAGAGTGAGAGAATGGAGAGTGTGTGGACATACCGAGAGTGTAAATTTGTGGCTGTGTGACATCTATACTTCAGAGGACTGTTGGAGAACCTGGATCGGGCTCCCTTAACCGGGCACTGCCTCCACTGCTGCTGAAATCCCTCCTGGAGCTGCCGACTCTGCTGCGGAGACCGCGTCTTCTTGGGTGGCTGTTATTGGAAGTGTATACATTCAGGGATACTGCAAACACGACTCCCAGGGACCAGCTAGGAATCCAGGAACACAGGATCTCAAACAGCATGAATACGTGGACTCAGATGAGCCCTGCTCCTCCCCACGGAAAGGTCAGATTTCGCCTAGATAAAGGAGAGAAAGAACTACATAACCAGATACTCAAAGAAGAGAGATCATGGGGAGACAAAGTAACAGCCTGCATATGAAAGAAAAACAGGCATCACCAGAAAAGGAAGTGAACGAAATGGAGGCAAACACCCTGTTGGAGAAAGAATTCAGAGAAATGGTCATAAGGTGGATGAAAATAATGGAAGAAAAATTCAACAATATGTGTAAGAACCAAGAGGAAATGAAGAACCAAGAAGAAATGAAAAACGACATCACTGCTATGAAGAACTCAATAGAAAGCATCAATAGTAGACTAGAAGAAGCAGAGGACCACATCGCATCAGTGAGCTAGAAGACAAGGTAGAAAAAAATATCCAAGCAGAGCTGCTTCTAGAAGAAAATTAAAAAGCAGGAGGAGACCCTAAGAGAACTTTGAAACAGCACAAAACAAAACAACATACGCATACTAAGGGTGCCAGAAGGAAAGGAAACTGAGCAAGGAATAAAAAACGTGTTTGAAGAAATAATGACAGAAAACTTCCCTGATATAGGGAAGAAAAAACCCACACAAATCCTGGAAGCTCACAGAGTTCCAAACAAAATAAAGCCCAAGGCACATTATAATTAAATTGGCAATGACAAAGAAAGAATCTTAAAAGCGGCCAGAGAGAGACAGAAAATTACCTACAAAGAATCCCCCATCAGACTAGCAAATGATTTCTCAACAGAAATACATCAGGCAAGAAGGGAATGGAATGAAATATACAAAGTCATGCAAAGGAAGGGTTTGAATCCAAGAATACTGTACCCAGCAAGGCGATCAATCAAAATTGAGGGTGAAATTAGGAGCTTCACAGACAAAAAAGGACTAAGGGAGTTCGTGACTGCCAAACCAGCAATGCAAGAAATGTTAAAGGGTCTACTGGAAAAAGAAAAAGAAAGGAAATGAAGAAGGAACACAGGGATAAAGAATAAAAATGGCGACAAACAATTATCTATCAACAATAACTTTAAATATAAATGAATTAAATGCCCCAATCAAAAGACATAGGGTAACTGAGTGGATAAGAAAACATGACCCATGTATCTGCTGTCTACAGGAAACCCACCTCAGAAAAAAAGACACACACAGACTGATGGTGAAGGGATGGAAAAAGGTTTTTCAGGTGATTGGAAGTGAAAAAAAATCTGGGGTAGCAATATTTATATCTGACAAATTAGATCTCAAAGTGAAGGACATAAAAAGAGATAAGGAAGGCCACTTCATAACACTAAAGGGATCAATCCAACAAGAAGAAATAACTCTGGTAAACACATACACACCCAATGAGGAGTACCCAAATACATAAAAAAACTTCTGGAGGATATCAAGGGAGAGATTGACAGCATTACACCCATAGTGGCGGAATTTAATACCCCACTATCACCATTGGACAAATCCTCTAAACAAAAAATCAGCAAAGAAACAGCAATCCTAAATGACTCGCTAGATCAGATGGAATTAATTGACATCTTCAGAACACTTCGCCTCAAAGCCACAAAATATACATTCTTCTCAAGTGCACATGGGACGTTCTCAAAGATAGACCATATAATGGGTCAGAGGTAAAATCTCTTCAAAGTCAAGAAAATAGAAATCATATCAAGCATCTTCTCAGATCACAATGGCATAAAACTGAAAATCAGCCACAATAAAAACAACCCCAAAAAATTAAACACATGGAGACTAAACAGCATGCTATTAAACAATGACTGGGTTACCAGAGAGATCAAAGAAAAAATAAAAAACATCATGGCAACAAATGTCAAGGAAAACACAACAATCCAAAAGCTATGGGACACAGTGAAAGCAGTCTTGAGAGGGAAGTTCATAGCTCTACAAGCCTACTGCAAGAAAACAAGAAACAATGATAATAAATTACCTAACCCTACCACTCAAAGAATTAAAAAACAGATCAACAAGCCCAGTGTAAGCAGAAGGAAGGAAATAATAAAGATAAACAGAGATAAACAACATAGAAACAAAAAACACCATACAAAAGATCAACAAAACCAAGAGCTGGTTCTTTGAAAGGATAAACAAGATTGATGAACCTCTAGCCAAGCTCACCAAGAAGCAAAGAGAGAGGACTCAAATAAACAAAATCAGAAATGAAAGAGGAGAAATAACAACAGACCCCAGAGAAATACAAAGGATTGTTAAAAAATACTATAAGCAACTCTATTCCAATAAACTGGACAACCTGGAGGAAATATACATATTCATAGAAGAATACAACCTTCCAAAACTCAATCAGGAAGAAACTAAAAATCTCAATAGGCCAATAACTATGGACGAAATTGAAGCAGTAATCAAAAAACTTCCAGCAAACAAAACCCCAGGGCCAGACGGCTTCACAAGGGAGTTTTACCAAACATTCAAGGAAGAACTAAAACCTATCCTCCTCAGACTATTCCAACAAATTCAAGAGGAAGGCACACTTCTAGACTCATTCTATGAAGCCAGCATTACCCTAATACCAAAACCAGACAAAGACAACACAAATGAAAGAGAATTACAGGCCAGTATCTCTCATGAACATAGATGCCAAAATCCTCAACAAAATCCTAGCAGATTGGATCCAGCAGTACATCAGAAAGATCATACACTATGACCAAGTAGGATTCATCCCAGGGATGCAAGGATGGTACAATATCTGCAAATCAATAAATGTGATACTTCACATAAACACATTGAGAGGGAAAAAACACAGTCATATCAATTGATGCAGAAAAAGCATTTGACAAAATCAACACCCATTTTTGATAAAAACTCTCTGCAAGGTGGGAAGAGAAGGATCATACCTCAACATAATACAAGCCATATATGACAAACCCACAGCCATCATCATACTCAATGGGCAAAAACTAAAACCATTTCTCCTTAGCACAGAAACAAGACAGAGATGCCCACTCTCTCCACTCCTGTTTGACATAGTACTGGAAGTATTAGCCCTTGTGATTAGGCAAGAAGAAGAAATAAAAGGCATCAAATTGGAAAAGAAGTAAAACTGTCCTTATTCGCAGATGACATGATATTGTATATAAAAAACCCTGACGACTCCATCAAAAATTATTAGACTTAATAACGAATTCAGCAATGTTGCAGGATATAAAATTAACGCCAAGAAATCTATGGCATTTCTATATACCAATAGTGAACTTACAGAGAGACTAAAAATGCAATCCCATTTACCACTGCACCAAAAAAATTAAGATACCTAGGAATAAATTTAACTAAAGAGGTAAAAGATCTCTACTCAGAAAACTACAGGATGCTGAAAAAAGAGATAGAGGAAGACATAAACAGATGGAAGAACATACCATGTTCATGGATTGGTAGAATCAATATCATTAAAATGTCCAAACTACCAAAAGCAATATATAAATTCAATGCACTCCCCATCAAAATACCAATGGCATATTTCACAGACCTAGAATGAACTCTTCCAAAATTCATCTGGAATAAAAAAAGACACCAAATAGCTGCAGCGATCCTGAAAAAGAAGAACAAAGTAGGAGGGATCTCAATACCAGATATCAAGCTGTATTACAAAGCCAGAGTTCTCAAAACTGCCTGGTACTGGCACAAGTGGAACAGAATAGAGAACCTAGAAATCAACGTGAACCAATATGTTCAATGAATATTTGACAAAGGAGGCAAGACCATACAATGGAGTCAAGACAGTCTCTTCAATAAATGGTGTTGGGACAGATACATGCAAAAAAAATGAAACTAGACCACCAACTTACACCATACACAAAAGTAAAATCAAAATGGATAAAGGACCTAAATATAAGATGGGAAACCATAAAAATACTAGAAGGATTTAAAGGCAACAAAATCTCAGATTTATGCTGAAGCAATTTCTTCACTGATACAGCGCCGAAGGCATTGGAAACTAAAGAGAAAATAAATGAGACTACAACAAAATAAAAAGCTTCTGAATAGCAAAAGAAACCATCAACAAAACAAGAAAGCCCATGGCATGGGAGAACATATTTGCCAATGTTATCCCCAATAAAGGTTTAATCCCCAACCTTTATAGGGAACTCATACAACTTAACAAAACGAAGATAAACAATCCAATCAAAAAATGGGCAAAAGACCTAAATAGACACTTTTCAAAAGAGGACATTCAGAAAGCCAAGAAACTATGAAAACATGCTCAAAGTCACTAATCATCCGAGAGATGCAAATCAAAACACAATGAGCCCTAACCAGTCTGACTCAGTGGATAGAGCATTGGCCTGCAAGCTCAAGGGTCCCAGGTTCGATTCTGGTCAAGGGCATTTACCTTGGTTGTGTGCACATTCCCAGTAAGGGGGTGTGATGGAGGCAGCTGATCTATGTTTCTTTCTCATTGATGTTTCTAACTCTCTATCCCTCTATCTTCCTCTCTGTAAAAAATCAATAAAATATGTTTTAAAAAAACAATAAGGTACCATCTCACACTTGTAAGAATGGCTATCATCAACAAATCAACAAACACAAGTGCTGGAGAGGATGCAGAGAAAAAGGAACCCTCCTGCACTGCAGGTGGGAATGCAGACTGGTGCAACCACTATGGAAGACAGTATGGCATTTCCTCAAAAATTTAAAAATGGAACTGCCATTTGACCCAATGATCCAACTTCTAGGGAGATATCCCCAGAAGCCAGAAACACCAATCAGAAAGGATATATGCATCCCTATGTTCATAGCAGCACAATTTACCACAGCTAAGATTTGGAAACAGCTTAAGTGAGCATCAATAGATTAATGGATTAGAAAACTGTGGTACATCTACACAATGGAATACTATGCTGCTATAAAAAAGGAATTCTTACCATTTTCAACAGCATGGATGGAACTGAAGAGCATTATGCTAAGTGAAATACACCAATCAATAAAAGAAAAATACCACATGACATCACTCATTTATGGATAATAAAGACCATTATAAACTGATAAACAAAAATACAGAAGCAGAGCAGCATCAAACAGACGGTCAAACTACAGCCAGAAGGCCGGGGAGAGTTGGAGGGGAAGGGGAAAGAGATCGACCAAAGGACTTTTATGCATGCATATAAGCATAACCAATGGATACAAAACACTGTGGGGTAGGGAAGACCAGGGGAAAGTCAAGGGGGCAGGGAAGGAGACATATGTAATACTCTTTGTGATATTTTAAGCAATAACAATAATAAAAAAAGGGTGTCACGGAAAAAGCCTGTTATCTTGCTTGGTAGCCCTGAAAATAGCTGGCGCTGGAGCGTCAGGCCCATACCCTTACCATCGCTGGTGGTTGGTCAGAGTAGAAGGGGAGCAATAAGTGCGCCTCTGCGTCCCTGAGGGACCCCCATGCACTCTGGGCCGCAACAGGTAGGAGGGCTGCTAAGAATGGTCTTAAAGCAATGACAATGGGCCTGGGTAAAGCCACTGCAGGTGAGGAATTCACCTAATTCAGCAGATACTGCAGGCAGGCCTGATGGCAACTGGATGGCTTGGCTTCCTGGCCCTACGGGGCACAATAAGATTCAATAATGAGGAAAAAAATGGCGGCTGGCTAGATGGAGATGAGGGATAGGGAGTGAGTGAGGAGATGAAAGGAGAGTGTGTGGAGGTGTGAGGTGTGTGGTGTGTGAGAGAGTGAGGGACAGTTAAATCTGGCAGGAGCCACAGAGCCTGGCAGACAAGGCTCTCTGGGACAGGGAGAGACTGCCACCACTGCAAACACTCCCCGGACTGTGGGACTCAGCATGGAGCCCACACCATCTTGAAGGGGAAAGAGGCCTCTTCTAGGAACTCATCAGCACCACCACCCAGACAGGCCTGGGACACTGCCTGCGCGACCCAGCAGCCACTCCAGCCAAAATCCTGCTGCCCCACCCGCAGACTCGCAGACCAGGGATCTCCACCTCCAACAGAGCACTGGAGCACTGCACAGCAGCAGTAAGTGCAGCCTCCCTCTCCCTAGCACAGACCTCCAACCTCGCATTCACACATTCGCGTTTCCAGTGCACTGGTCATCGCATTCGCACGTAATTGCATGCAGCTTGCCTAGGTGCACTGCTCCATAGACTTCTCTTAGGAATTACTGTGAGCCCCAACTGGGTGTGATTTTGTACAGACACAAGCATACTGCCTCCCAGTAAAAATTCTGAATTCTCTGCCTGAATAACTGCCCACACACACCCAGCTGTGCAACTGTAGCGCCAGGGCCCCTAAGCGCTAGAGCCCCTCAGCGTCCGACAGAGCTCAGTGCTGGCAAACACTCACAGTTCCTCACTCCCTCTAAGCCCATATCCACAGGGCACGTTGGGAAGCAGCAGTAAGCCTCCACTGGGTCCAATATTGGACAAATAGGGACGTACTCCCCTGGGCAATAGAAGTTCTGAATTCACCAATCCTGGACACCTGCCCAAAGACACCTCTATTAAGCTTCCCAAAGCCCTGCAGAATGCCTCAGGGAGCCTACCTTAGCAAACTCACTGCAGGTGCCACCACTGGGAACACACGTTTATCCACCACAGGTACATCAGCAAAAATTGTTTCTCTACCCCACAAATGCACAACTCTGGACACTACTGTTGAATGCTTTTCCAGCATGCAGGGCTCCCAAGACCACCGCTCCACAGGCAGCCCTGGTGCCCTGCTGTGAGCCCCGCTGGACACACACTCTAACAAACAGGAGAGCACTACTGGGGTGTAGAAACACTACATTCCCTCTTCTGGGATACGCATGCACAGACACTGTAAGCCAGTGGCTTCAGTGCCAGGGCCCTTCAGAGTGTATCAATAAATCCTGCTGGCAAACACACCACATGTGCCCCTGTGAACTGCCGCTGGGATTGGGTGTATCCAACCATGGAGGCAGCAGCAAAAGCTGAGTCTGCCCACCTTACAACTACAGAACTCTGGACACCACAGCCACGCCTTTCCAGAACGCAGGCCTCCTGAGCCCCACCACCCCAACAGACGGTTCCTGAATGCCACTGTGAGTACCCGCTGGGCATGCGTGATTTCAACCAAGGGCAAAAGACAGCAAATATTGGGACACCTCCTCCATGGCTGCTGACACCTAGACACCTCAGTTGCGCCTTTCTAGCTTGCAGACCTACATCCAGAGAACCCAAATAGCTCCATTAGGGAGCTACACTAGACTACCAAACCCAGGAGACCTGAGAGGCCATACCAGTAGCACCATTCCCAAAAGAAACTGGTTAGCAAAGCAATTGAAGCTACAATTACAACATTACAGCAAAACATGGGAAGACAAAAGAGCAATCCACAAAGGAAAGAAAAAGAGGAATCACAAGAAAGAGAGTTCAATGAAATTGAGGCTACTAACTTATCAGAGAAAGAATATGAGCAATGGTTATAAGGATGCTCAAACAGCTGGATGACAAATACACACAACTCAATGAGAATTATAAGGAGCTGAATGAGAATGTCACCAACATGAAAAGGAACCAAGAGGAAATGAAGAATGACATAGCTGCAATAAAGAACACAATGGAAAGCTTAAACAGTAGACTAGAAAAGGCTGAGGACCACATCAGTGAATTAGGAGACAAGGTAGAAAAAAACACACAAACACAGGAGCAACTGGAAAAAAAACTTAAAAAGCAAGAGGAGAGCCTAAGGGAGCTTTAGGACAACGCAAAATGAAACAACATTCGCTTAATAGGGGTACCAGAAGGAGAGGAGGAAAAGCAAGGAATAGAAAACCTGTTTGAAGAAATAATGACAGAAAGCTTCCCTGATATCGGCAAGGAAAAAACTACACAAGTTCAAGAAGCACATAGAGTACCAAACAAGATGAACTCCAAAAGGCCAACACCAAGACACATCATAATTAAATGGGCAAACAACAATGACAAAGTAAGAATATTAAAGGTTGCCAGAGAGAGACAGAAAGTTACCTACAAGGGATCTCCTATTAAAATGTCAGCTGACTTCTCAACAGAAACACACCAGGCAAGAAGGGAATGGAATGAAATATACCAAGTGATGCAAAGCAAGGAATGAAACCAAGAATACCACACCCAACAAGGCTATCATTCAAAATTGAAGGTGCAATCAGAAGCTTCACAGACAAAGAAGGGCTAAGAGAGTTTATTACTACCAAGCCAGCAATGCAAGAAATGCTAAAGCATCTGCTGTAAAAAGAAGAAACAGAAAGACAAGAAGAAACACAATCATTAAGGATAAAAATGACCACAAGTACTTTTCAATAACCTTAAATGTAAATGCATTAAATGTTACAATCAAAAGACACAGGGTAGCTAAATGGATAAGAAAATATGACCCATATATCTGCAAGAGACCCACCTCAGAACAAAGGATTCACACAGACTGAGAGTGAAGGGATGGAAAAAATTTTTTCAGGCAAATGGAAATGAGAAAAAAGCTGGGGTTGTGATACTTATATCTGACAAAATAGACCTCAAAATAAAGGCCCTAACAAGAGATAAAGAAGACCACTACATAATACTAAAGGGAGCAATTCAACAAGAAAATAAACTCTGGTAAACATATATGCACCCAATACAGGAGTACCCAAAAACATAAAACAACTTCTGGATGATATCAAGGGAGAGACTGATAGCAATACAGTCATAGTAGGGGACTTTAATACTTCATTGACACCACTGGATAAATCCCCTAATCAAAAAATCAGCAAAGAAACAGCAATCCTAAATGACTCACTAGATCAGATGGACTTAACTGACATCTTCAGAATATTTTACCCCAAAGCCACAGAATACACATTCTTCTCCAGTACACATGGGACATTTTCAAAGATAGATCATATATTAGGACACAGACAAAGTCTCTTCAAATTCAAGAGAATAGTAATAATAACAAGCATCTTCTCAGATCATAATGGAATAAAACTAGAAATCAAACTAAAATAAAAACATTTAAAAAAAATCAAACACTTGGAGGGTAAATAACATGTTATTAAACAATGACTGGGTTACCAGAGAGATCAAAGAAGAAATAAAAAGCATCCTTGAAACAAATGACAATGAAAACGCAACAATCCAAAATCTATGGGACACAATGAACGCAGTCCTGAAAGGGAAGTTCATAGCTCTACAGGCCTACCTCAAAAAACAAGAAAAACTGGTAATAAATGATCTAACACTACAACTCCAAGAGCTAGAAAGAGAGCAACAATAAAAGCCCACAGTATCCAGAAGGAAGGAAATAAATAAAGATCAGAGCAGAAATAAACTACATAGAGACCAAAAATACAATACAAAAGAAAAACAAAACCAAGAGCTGGTTTTTTGAAAGAATTAACCAGACTGATGAACCTCTTGCCAGACTCACCAAGAAACTAAGAGAGAGGGCCCAAATAAACAAAATCAGAAATGAAGGAGGTGAAATAACAACTGACCCTACTGATATACAAAGGATTGTCAAAAAATACTATGAACAACTCTACTCCAACAAACTGGACAACCTCGATGAAATGGACACATTACTATAAAAATACAAGCTTCCAAAACTCAATCAGGAAGAATAAAAAACATGAATAGGCCAATAACTACTGATGAAACTGAAACAGTTATCAAAAAGCTTCCAGCAAACAAAAGCCCTAGACCAGATGGCTTCACAGGGGAGTTTTACCGAACATTCAAAGAAAAACTAAAGCCAATCCTTCTCAGACTATGCCAAAAAATTCAAGAGGAAGGCACACTTCCAAGCTCCTTCTATGAAGCCAGCACTACCCTAATTCCAAAACCAGGTAAAGACACCACAAAGACAATTACAGGCCAATATCCCTCATGAATATAGATGCTAAAATCCTCAACAAAATTCTAGCAAACCAGATCCAGCATTACATTAGAAAGATCATACACCATGACCAAGTGGGATTTATTCCAGGAATGCAAGGCTGGTACAATATCCGCAAATCAGTAAACATGAATACATCACATAAACACACTGAGAGACAAAAATCACATAATCATATCGATTGATGCAGAAAAGGCATCTGACAAAATTCAACACACTTTCTTGATAAAAACTCTCAGCAAAGCCCTGACTGGTGTGGCTCAGTGGATGAAGCACTGGCCTGCAGACTGAAAGGTCCCAGGTTCGACTCCATTCAAGGGCATGTACCTTAGTTGTGGGTACATCCCCAGTAGGAGGTGTGCAAGAGGCAGCTGATCGATGTTTCTCTCTCATCGATGTTTCTAACTCTCTATCCCTCTCCCTTCCTCAATGCAAAAAAAATCAATAAAATATATTAAAAAATAAAACGCTCAGTAAAGTGTGAATAGAGGGATCATACCTCAACATAATAAAAGCCTTATATGACAAACCCACAGCCAACATCATAGTCAATGGGCAAAAACTAAAACCATTTCCCTTAAGAACAGGGGCAAGACAGGGATGCCTACTGTCACCACTCCTGTTCGACACAGTACTGAAATTGTTAGCCATAGTGATCAGACAAGAAGAAGAAATAAAAGGCACCCAAATTGGAAAAGAAGTAAAATTGCCATTATTCGCAGATGACCTGATACTGTACTTAGAAAACCCTAGACTCCATCAAAAAATTATTAGACCTAATAAATGAATTTGGCAATGTAGCAGGACACAAAATTAATGCCAAGAAATCCATGGCATTTTTATATGTCAATAGTGAACTTACAGAAAGAGAAATTAAAAAACAATCTCATTTACCATTGCATCAAAAGAATTAAGATACCTAGGAATAAACTTAACCAAGGACGTAAAAGACCTATACTCAGAAAACTACAAAACATTGAAAAAGGAGATAGAGGAATACATAAACAGATGGAAGGACATACTGTGTTCATGGATTGGTAGAATCAACATCATCAAAATGTCCACACTACCCAAAGCAAACTATAGATTAAATGTCATTAAATACCAACATTAAAATACCAACAGCATATTTCACAGATCTAGAAAGAACTCTTCAAAAATTCATCTGGAATTAAAAAAAACACCCAAATAGCTGCGGTGACCCTAAGAAAGAAGAACAAAGTAGGAGGGATCTCAATACCAGATATCAAGCTGTATTACAAAGCTACTGTTCTCAAAACTACCTGGTACTGGCACAAGAACAGACATATAGACCAATGGAATAGAATAGAGAGCCCAGAAATTGACTCAAACCACTATGCTCAATTAATATTTGACGAAGGAGGAAAGATCATACAATGGAGCCAAGACAGTCTCTTCAATAAATAGCACTGGTAAATTTGGTCAGACACATGCAAAAAAATGAAACTAGACCACTAACTTACACCATACACAAAAATAAACTCAAAATAGATAAAGGACTTAAATGTAAGACGGGAAACCATAAAAATACTGGAGGAATCCATATGTAGTAAAATCTCAGACTTATGCCAAAAGAATTTCTTCACTGACACAGCTCCTAGGGCAATGGTAACTAAAGGTAAAATAAACAAGTGGGACTGTATCAAAATAAAAAGCTTCTTCACAGCAAGAGAAACCATCAACAAAACAACAAGAAAACCCACTGCATGGGAGAACCCACTGCCAATGATATCTCTGATAAAGGTTTAATCTCCAACATTTACAGGGAACTCATACAATTTAACAAAAAGAAGATAAACAACCCAATCAAAAAATAGGCAACGGACCTAAATAGACACTTTTCGAAAGAGGACATAAATAAGGCTGAGAGACACATGAAAGCTCAAAGTCACTGATCATCCGAGAGATTCAAATAAAAACGACAATGAGGTACCATCTCAGACCTGTCAGAATGGCTTTCATCAACAAATCAACAAATGACAAATGCTGGTGTGGATGTGGAGAAAAAGGAACTCTTGCTTATTGCTGGTGGGAATGCAGACTGGTGCAGCCACTATGGAGAACAGTATGGAATTTCCTCAAAAAACTAAAAATGGAACTCCCATTTGACCCTGTGATCACACTTCTAGGAATATATCCCAAGAAACCAGAAACACCAATCAGAAAGCACACATGCACCCCTATGTTCATAGCAGCATAATTTACCAAAGCTAAGATTTGGAATCAGTCTAAGTGCCCATCAGCAGATGAGTGGATTAAAAAACTGCGGTCCATCTACACAATGGAATACTATGCTATTGTAAAAAGGAAGGAACTCCTACCATTTGCAAAAGCATGGATGGAGCTGGAGAGCATTATTCTAAGTGAAATAAGTCCATCAGAGAAAGATAAATATCACATGCTCTCACTCATTTGTGCATTATAATGAGCAACATAAATCGATGAACAAAAACTGATGTAGAGACAGAGAACCATCGATTAGATGCTCAAAACTCAGAGTGAAGGTAGGGGAGGGTGGGGTTGAGAGGAAGAGATCCACCAAAGGACTTGTATTCATGCATAATAGCATAATTGGTGGATGTGGACAACAGGGGATGAGGGTGAGGGCAGGAATGGGGGGGGTGTGAGAGGACATTGGGGGGGGGATAAGGTCACATTTATAATATCTTAACCAATAAAGGGGAAAAATTAAAAAAAAACAAGATTCAATCATGAAATTCCAGCAAAGATAGTCCATTACCATTTTTGTTGTGTTTATGCAAACAATGAGGCCATATTAAATACAATAGATAAATTGGTATTGAGTTGGCTCTTTTAATAAACAAAGGGGTAATTTTAAGGAGAAAAACTCTATTTCAATAAATGTTATTAAAACTGAAATGTTTTATTTCCCTTCCACAAGACCATTTGTTACAGTTTGTCTCCTCCAGGTCACAAGCCCACCTCCTTCTTTGCCTAGGCCTCAAAGTCCCTCTGACAGATAGCGAGGATCTCTTGGCTCTGAGAGAAACTTCTGATCCACCTCAGCAGGAAGTAATTACAGAAGAAATTCATGGCCCATTTTCCCTGAAAGAATTCAGAGCCAGGATCCTTGAGGTAATATAGTAAGCAGTTAGACAGACATGAGCAGAGGAAGGATGATGGGCCAACTGGCACTACCAGATATAACTAAGTCTTTCCACTTCTATGTATGTAAGACAAGGGTACTCCCCGGAATCAAGAGAGAACTAGGTTGCAAACAAAGCAGCCCAGGATGCTGCCCTAAGACCAATAGGGCCCCTTGAGTCTTTACAGGCACTCCAGAACTGTTCCACATCAGTCTGCCGGCTGGTGCAGATAGTACACAAAGAGGACCAGAAGCAGTCGCCCATGGCTCATCCCATCTACGTTCCAGGGAACCTGGTCTGGGTGAAGCACCACGACCCCAGTAGCCTCAAGCCCCACATACAGAGGGACTTCCAGATGGACTATGCTTATGGGGACACAGACTAGTGGCCATCACTTTAGAGGACGTCTGAGGGACGGGGACTTGTGTCTGATCTACCAACTACCCTCTAACCTCCTCCCCCTATGCCGAAGTCCGTGACACCACCATCCTGCTACCTAGTAACTATTCAGGGCAAATGCCTACTCAATTTCATATCTTAGAGGGGGATGCTGAATCAAGGATTTGATTCCAGTAAAGACCAGTAGGGAATGTAAAGGTCAACTTGCCCCAGCTCATTTGCAGCTCAGTAGGACTTACGGCTACTGCTAGAGATAAGAAAATAGTCATGCTCTAGCCAAAACTTATGAGTCTGTATCCTGTGTTGAGAAATAGAGCAACAAACATCTTGCGCCACCTTTTGTGGTTTTTGTGAATAAAAGCTTGCTTCTGCATCTTGTTGGGACTACAGTGTCAGTCCTCACTTTGGTGGGGTACTGGCACTGCAGACACTACTGGCACTGCAGACCCTGGCCAGCTGAATAAAGGCTCCTAAATTCTACTCTTTGGCTCTGGTGATTGTCTCTCTCCCGAATTCCCTCCAGAACAATACTATTTTTTCCCCTATAGAATCATACCTTTTCACTTACAGGGAGCACTTTATGGCTTCTCTCTGGCATATCCAAATTGTCAGCATCACTACTCTTGCACTTTGGAGCCATTATTAAATAAAATAAGGGTTCCTTAAACACAAGTACTACAATACTGCGACAGTGGATCTCATACTCTTGACAGCTACTCAGTGACTAACAGGCAGGTACTGTACACAGTGTGGATACACTGGACCAAGGGATGACTCATGTCCTGAGTGGGAGGGAGTGTGATGGTACAAGATTTCATCATGCTACCCAGAAAGGTATACAATTTAAAACTTATGCATTATTCCTGGAGTTTTCCATTTAATTTTCAAGCTACAACTGACTATGGTTAACTGAAACTGTGGAAAGTTAAACTGTGGGTAAGGGTGTACTACTGTATACCAATTTAAGAGACCTAAGGGGAAAAAAACTACACAATTACGTTAACTGATGCAGAAAAAGCATTTGATAAAATGCAACATTCTCTGGTGATAGGAATACTAAAACTATGAGATTAGAATCATCTTCAGCATGATAAAGGGCATTTATGAAACACCTACAGCTAATTATCATCTATATATATATATATATATATATATATATATATATATATATATATAAAAGGCTAAGTGACCAAACAGAACAACTGGTCGCTATGATACACACTGACCACCAGGAGGCAGATGCTCAATGCAGGAGCTTGCTCAATGCAGAAGCTTCCCCCTGGTAGTCAGTGTGCTCCCACAGCCAACCTCCCGTGGTCCCTCCCCTGAGCAGTCCAAACCTCCCATGGTCCCTCCCCCCTGGGTGGCCAGCCCCATCGGCCCCAATTAGGGTGGCCAGCCAACCTCCTGTTGCCGCTCTCCTTGGACAACCTCCAGTGATCCCAATCGCTGGCCAGTCCAAGGGACCCCCCCACCCATGCATGAATTCATGCAGCAGGCCTCTAGTACTCAATAAGAAAAGACTGAAAGCTTTTCCCCTAAAATGATGAAAAAGACAAGAATGTCTGTGTTAGCTACTTCTATTCAATACTGCATTGGAAGCTCTAGCCAGAGAAATTAAACAAAAAGAAATAAAACATAACCAAATTGGAAAGGAAGAAGTAAAACTATCTCCATTTATAGGCCAGAGATTTTCACCTATTTTTCTCATAGCACACATAAACTAATTACTAAGTGAAAAGAAGTAAACCCCCCTTTCCCTTAGTAATTGCATGTTTTAAAAATTCTTGGTGTGCCATGGCACACCAGTTGAAAATCAGTCATGGGCAACAATACTACATATAAAAAATCCTTAAAGATCCACAATGCATTAGAACTAGTAAACAAATTCAGCAAATTTGTAAGATACAAGATTAACACACACAAACTGTACACATTAGCAATGTAAATTCCATTTAACATAGCATCAAAACAAATAAAATATGTAGGAATGTATTTAACCAAGGAGACACAAGACTCATACAGTGAAAGCAGAAAATATTGAAACAATTTTTGAAAGAACTAAAACAAATGGTTTTAAAATGGAAAGCCCTGGCCAGCGTGGTTCAGTTGGTTGATTGACCCATGCACTGAAAGGTTGCCAGTTCGATTCCTGGTCAGGGCACATGCCTGAGTTGTGGGCTCGATCCCTAGTAGGGGGCATGCAGGAGCCAGCCAATGGATGTTTCTCTCTCATCAAAGTTTCTACCTCTTTCTCCCTTTCCCTTCTTCTCTCTCTAAAAAAAAAACATCAATAAAAAATCTTTAAAAATAGAAAAGCATTTTGTGTTCATGGTCTGGTTAATATTGTTAAGATGCTAAAACTCCCAAACTGTCTATAGATTTATTGCAATCTCTATCAAAATCCCAATGGCACTTTTTTTGCAAAAAAATGGTAAAGTTGACCCTAAAACCCATACAGAATAGCAAGGAACCAAAATATTTAAAACAACCTTGAAAAAGAAGTTGAAGACTCGCACTTCCCAATTTCAAAACTTACTAAAAATCAATAGTAATCCAAATAGTGTAGTATTGGCATAACAATCCATATATAAATCAATGGAATAGATGAGAGCCCAGATATAAACCTGTGGAAGGCCCCCTGCCAGGGAAGACTCTGGCTTTCTTTTAAATTCATGTCAACTGAACCCATGGTGAAGGCAGAGACTTATCTTGGGGGCATATCTAACCAAGAGGTGGGAATGCCTCAGTTGACCTTCAGAGCCAGGTGCCGGGAAATGGGGTCTTATCTAAATCTAGTCTAGCAACAGGAATGAATGGGATTCGGACCCACCCGGAGGTGACTATTTACGAGGAAGGTACAAGTACGTACACATTTCCCCTTTCATTTACCCTTAGTAAAACTTCCTGGTATTTGGCTATAAATAAAATATTGTTGCTCTAGCTCTGGGTCCTGTTCATCTATCAGAGAGCAGACACCACACCCGGTCCCAGCTTTCCTCTATTTCTGACTCAGCCTCGTTTTCTTCAATTTTCCTTAAACCTCCTCGCATTCTATTCAAGATCAATCCCCCCATATCTGATACTACGAATAGGAATCCTCATATAAACCCACAAAAATTATGGGCAACTAATTTTCAACAAAGGTGGCAAGACCAGTCAATGCAGGAAAGAACAGTCTATTCAACAAATGGTGTTGGGACAACTAGATAGCTACCTGCAAAAGAATAAATTTGGACACTTACTTGATACCATATGCAAAAATGAACTCATGAGATTAAAGACCTAAATTTAAGAAATAAAACCAAAAACTCTTATAAAATACAGGTGTAAATCAACATGGGTTCCGATTTAGTGATGGTTTCTTAGCTATGACACCAAAAGCACAAGACAAAAAGAAAAAAAATAGGTTAACTGGATTTCATTAAAATGAAAACTTTTGTGCATCAAGAGACCATCAACTATAATTGAAAAATACATTTTAAAAAGGGCACTTTAAAATGAGTGAAAATACAACCCATAGAAGAGGAGAAAATATTAGAAAACCATTATAATCTGCTAAGGGTCTAGCATCCTAATATATAAAGAATTCTTGCAACTCAACAACATAAAGACAAACCATTTACAAAATAGCCAAAAGACTTGAATAGACACATTTCCAACAAAAATATACAAATGGCTGACAAGTACATAAAAAGATGTTCAACATCATTAGTCATTTAGGAAATGAAATTCACAACTACTTTAAACCCACTAGGATAGCTATAATAGGAAAAACAGGAAAAAAAGTGTTGATGGGGGTGTGGAAAATTTTAAATCCTTGTATATTGCTCTTGGGAATGTAAAATGGTATAGTGGCTATGGAAAAGTTTGGCGATTCCTCAATAAGTAAAGCAGAGTACTGCCATATAACCTAGCAATTCCACTCCTGGGTATAATACTACGAAGACATGAAAATAGGGAACTGAACAGATATTTGTATATAAACTGTCATAACAGCACAATTGCCAAAAGGAGGAAACAACCCAAATGTCCATTAACAGATCAACAAAATTATATATATATATAATTATTATTATTATTATTCAAGCATAAAATGAAGAACTGCAACATGCTATATCATGAAGGAAACTTGAGACGTCGTGCTAGGCAACAGAAACCAGACACAAAAGGTCACATATTATATGATTCCATTGATATGAAATACCCAGACTAGGCAAACCATAGACACAGAAAGCAGATTAGTGTTTTCTAGAGGCTGGGTAGCTACTGTGGAGTTAATGCTTAATGCGTAAAGGGTTTCCTTTTGGGATGATGAAAATATTCTGGAACTAGATAATGGTGATGGTAGATGTACTAGTCACTGAATTGTACACTTTAATATGGTTAAAATGGTAAATTTTACATTGTATGTATTTTACAATGTTATTTTTAGAAGTTTTACAAAGCTTTCTTACAAAAATTGGATATGAGGAGAATCTGTTCTATTTATAGTTTGCAAAACTATTAAATTCTAATGTGTCTCTATAGTGAACTCTTATATTCCACATCAAAAAGGTTCTACAAGCCTTAGCCAGTTTGGCTCAGTGGATAAAGTATCAGCCTGCGAACCAAAGGGTCCTGGGTTTGATTCGAGTCAAAGGCATGTACCTTGGTTGCAGGCTCCTCCGTGTACCAGGCCCTGGTCAGGGCACGTGCAGGAGGCAATTAATAGATGTGTTTCTCTCACATCTATGTTTCTGTCTTTCCTTCTTTTCTACTCTCTCTAAAAATCAATGGAAAAATATCCTCGGGTAAGGATTAAAAAATTATATATATATATATATATATATATATATATATATATATATATATAAAATTATAAATATATATTATATTATATATATTATAAATATATAATATACAAATATATATTATATAATATATATAAAGTATAATACATAAAAATGATACATATAAAATATTATATATATAGATAATAGTTCTATAAAAAAAGGTTAGATTTAATTTTTTACTATGCCAGACAAAAATTCTAAAGATTACCCTATATAATAAAGAGCTAATAAAATGATTATCACACCCTCATGCCATAATGGCTCAACATTGGGGAGAGAGGAATGGGGACCAGCCAGGCACAAATGAGGTTGTGAGAGAGAATGGAGACCAGTCAGGCACCAATGAGCTCATTAGAGAGGAATGGGAAGCAGCCAGGCTGCAGCCCGGGAGAGAGAGAGACAAATTGCCCACCCCACAGGCTGGGTGCCAGCACCCATGGCTGTAGTCAGGGAGAGGGACAAGCCGTCTGCCCCAAGGTCCTGGGAGCCTGCCTGGGTTCTGGGTGCCTGTGGTTGGCCAGAGGGAGGGAAGCCTGGGTCCCAGGTGCCTGGGACCGGCTGGAGAAGGGAATTCTGGGTCTTGGGTACGGGGCGAGGCAGATGTGGTTAGGGGTGATCAGGCCAGCAGGGGAGCGTTAGGGGCAATCGGGCTAGCAGGGGAGCAGTTAGGGATGATCAGTCAGGCAGGCAGAGGTGGTTAGAGGTGATCAGGCAGGCAAGCAGAGGTGTTAGTGGTGATCAGGCAGGCAGGTGAGCAGTTAGGAGCCAACGTTCCTGGATTGAGAGAGACAGTCCGATATCCCCTAAATGGTCCTAGATTGGAGAGGGTGCAGGCTGGGCTGAGAGATGCCACCCCCATCCCCAATGCACAAATTTCATGTGCTGGGCCTCTAGTTAAATATAAAAATATATTATACTTTCAATAAAGAAATGCCTTTAATAGCAAGGAAAATAATTGGACAAAGTGTTAAATTTGAACCAAGTGTTTCAAGGTGAACAAATCTCTTCATTGCTCAAATGCAAATTTTTTTGTAGGAAACTGAAAAATATTAATGGAGTATTAGCATGGATACCATATAAAGCATAATTATCCAAATTCCCATTAGTAATGCTCTTTTCTTTTTAATAAACAGTTTGTTTTGGCAATTTTCTGTAGATGAGAGAACAGAACATGTTCATAACACTCCTTTCATTCAGCATTAAACAGAACGATTTTCAAAACAAAAAAAACACAGCTATTGTAAAAAAAAAACCTTATGAATGCTAAGATTAAAAAAAAACTTCTGAAAATCTTCAGAAGCAGATGCCTAAATAGAATAAACTGATTTCCAGAACTGTACACACATATACAAGACAAGACTTTCCAGTATGGCGAGACACCATGTTGAGGCCTTTCAACAGACTCAGGAACTGGGTTCTAAAAGGCTTCTTAATTTCTGGTTTGGTAAAGTTCATCAGTAGTCTTACTGTGACAGTATATGGCCTAGAACTCATAACAACAGAAAAGGTAGATCAAGAGCCTTAACTAAAACAAAAAAGTATTTAATCTTTTATTTTCCTCTCAAGGTAAATCGAGAATAGTTTCATATTGACTTTATGCAACTATTTGACTTTGAGGATTTGAATGAAAGAATGTTTATACTTCTATTTGATTTTTCTAAAATGTTATTTAAGAAAATGATATTTCTATTTGATAAATACATCCAGAACTCTGTACAGTAAAGTTTGCATGCAGTTTAAGTATCTTTAAGATTATCCAGCTACCTTGAGGATTATGGGAATTTTACTCACCCTTTATCATACCCTCCTCCCTCTGCATATTCCTATGCTATTACCACTAAACCACCACAAAAATAAACTTTAAAAAATAACAGAATTGATGTGAATCCAGTCAAAGAAATTACTAGGAAGATTTTAGGGTCTGCAGTTTTATAACTTTCTTTACAACATTTGAATTTTAAAGGTCTTCTCTAGAAACTTTTTTTAAATAAAACTTTTATTGGAGAAAAATAGAACCACCACGTACACAGGAAAAAGAACACAAAAATTCAACCGATACAGAACTGAAAAGTCACAATTACCCAATGTTTGCAATTACTTTTCAATTTCTTAAACAGTTCTACTCAATTTGTTTTTAATAGCCTTGCCAATTTTTCAAATGAACCAGCATCAAGTTTTCAAAAATTAAGAGCCTCAGAGAAGGGACCAGCTTTCAAGATGATGAAAGTGACACCAAGAGTCTCCTCCTAACAGGACCGATTCTATGTAATTTCCTAAGAGTAACTACCAAGTCTTGTGAAACTATCTACATATCTCAGAGACCATCAGGGATGAATTAGAACACTGATGTAGATGGTCCAATATGGAGAAAAGGCAAACAAAATAGTTGTATTTCCTGGTCAGATGACCTCATATAAGGAAACACCAGAAGATCTGAGAATATAAAGGTAATGACTGTTCAAAAGAAAATTAGGAAGGCATTCAAAATACCACATATTGTTACACAACAGTGTGCACACTGACACAATTAGAGAGACACAGGCAACTTTGTCAAAATAATTGTTCACAGGACTTTGAGAATTCAAGAAAACAATACCAGACACAAAAACCAAGTCTCTGGCTTAGAACCTAGATATTCTTCCTAATGACTCCAAATAGTAAAGAAAATAAACTACTGCAAAAACGGTTCTAATTTTTAAAAACAAGAACAAAATTTTCTGCTTTTCCTTTGTGATTAATTTCAAAGCTTCAAGAAAAAAAATACAAAAGAAAAAAAATAAAACAAAAAAACACCACTGGTGGTAAAGATAAGCCTTTTACTCACAAGATCAATTTGAAGAACAACACTTTTGCTATATTCTATGTCTGAATAATCCTAGGACAGCCCCCTGAAAAGTAGGTGCCTGGTCATTATAAGAATTCTTCAAACAAATTTGAAAGGAACAAGATCAGCATGAAATAGAATTTGAAATTCCCAACTAGTGGATGTGTGGAGAAAATGAGGGGACCTTTACATCTAGGGCTATAGGAAGTTAGAATAAAAATGACAGTAAAGGCTTATTTACCAACAAAGAGTTAGGGTGCTTCCCCCAAAAAACTTTGGTAATAAAAAATAGGAATGCTAAATCCTAAAAAGCCTGTAACAATCTACAATTGGTCCAAGTTAAACACAAAACTGTTCAAGCAACATTAAAGTCTAAAGGAACTGAAAACTACCTGATGAATTTTTAGTTGTGTAAAAATTTACAAAATATGCGGGTTTTGGTCTCTTTTGCAATGTTCATATTGTATTCATTTTTAATATGAAGTTGGATTTTTTCTATTTTGTTCTTCTAGTACAAATGATCAGCATTTTTCTATTTCAGCTATTTTTATAAGTACCTGTTAATTAGCACAGTAAACTCAAGGTTAAGCCATATACACACATCTCACAGCCATAAATGGAACATTTGAGGATGTGTATATACAAGAGATTATATAAGCAACTGTCCCTCTACTTGAAAACTTATTTCCAAATAAATTTTTCATAGCATCCCTTTGAGTGTAACAGAACATTACTTAGTGAAATGGAATTAGTTGCGACAACTTATTTTTCTTTTCAAGGGAAATCACAAAACAAGTGAACAACCAAGTCCAGGGTGGTTTTTCTATTTGATAAATACATCCAGAACTCTGTACAGTAAATAAAGTTTGCATGCAGTTTAAGTATCTTTAAATGACATTTTAGGCAAATAAACCTTTGCTTCATAATTAACGATGTATAAGAACCCCCCTTTTTTAATAGCCATAGGGACCTCCTCCCTATTTCCAAAGAGGAATCATGAAGACCAAGTACTTTCTTAAGAGTTTTCTGCACATCATACTAACTAACATGCAAAGAGTTAAACAACATTCTTCTTAAAGGTAAGTATTACTCTTTTAATGAGCATGTTAACCACTGAAAATGTCCACTCAACTATTTTCATTACACTGCTTCATTTGGTCATCGGTAGTATAAAAGAACTCAAACAATATAGGATCAACAAGTTATGTTTATCCACTGGCTACAGCATGAAACACAAAATGCTCCAAGGTCAAACTTTTATGCAATGTAGTTGTACTGATTTGGGTTTTCTTTATCTCTTTCCATGTAGTCCCGGTCAATTAAGGATTCTATTCTCTTCTTTAGATCAGCAGGCTGCAAGAGAAAGCAAATTTTCAGTGCAAAGCTCATAGTCACTGGCTCAAGCCCATTTACCAACACCTTATTAAAAAAGGAACAGTCCTAGTCGGTTTGGCTCAGTGAATAGAGTTTCGGCCTTCGGACCAAAGGCTCCTGAGTTCGATTCCAATCAAGGGCACATACCTTGGTTGCAGGCTCCTCCTTGGCCTGGGCCCTGGTCAGGGCATGTGCAAGAGGCAACCAATCAATGTGCTTCTCTCACATCAATGTTTCTCTCTGTCTTTCCCTTTCTCTTCCACTCTCCCTAAAAATCAATGGAAAAATAGCCTCTGGAGAGGATTACAATAATAATAATTTTAAAAAAGGAACAGTTTGGTTGTTCATCTCATTTTTTTTAATTTTCACTTTTTGTTTTTTGTTAATCCTCACTCAAGCCTTTTTAAAGTATGTCTTTATTGATTTCAGAGAGGAAGGGACAGGGAGAGAGAGGGAGGGGGAGAGGGGGGAGGAGGGAGGGAGGGAAGGAGGGAGGGAAGGAGGGAGGGAGGAAGGGAGGGGGAGAGAGAGAGAGAGAGAGAGAGAGAGAAACATCAATGTCGAGAGAATCACTGATCGGCTGCCTCCTGCACACCCCCTACTAAGGATCAAGTCCACAACTCACACATGTGTCCTGACCAGGAATCAAGGAATCAAACCATAACCTTCTTGGTTCATGGGTCAATGCTCAACAACTGAGCCACATTGGCTGGGCACCTGAGGATATTTTTTCCATTGATTTTTATAGAGAATGGAAGGAGGGAAGAGAGGGAGGGAGAAAGAGAGGGAAAGAGAAAGAGAGGGGGGAGGGAGAAAGGGAGGGGAGGAGAGAGAAACATTTATTGATGTGTCAATTCCTGACAGGGGCGGGGTTTGAACCTGCAACCCAAACTAGTACCCTCAACCTTTTGGTGCTTTGGTCAACACTCTAATCACGTGGCAACACCAGCCAGGGCTAATTTATACTTTTAAAAGATAAAGTATAATGGAAATAAACCAGTTAAGGAATATTTTAAACTATACACATATTATCACACCTTGTCATATTACTATACAACACTTTCTATTTTAAAGAAGTCTTCTAAAAACCAGCTATTCTCTGCACAAATACAAGAAAACTAACTCATAATTTCACATGAGAAATACAATATAAGTTTAGGGATACAAAATGCTACTTAATTTTGCCAAAATAGTTTGAAAAGACAGGTAAACCTTAAATTTGAGCAAAAGATAGTTCTCAATGTCAGGTTACATTTTTATTTTTTTAAAATGTATTGGCGCCCAGCAGTGTGGCTCAGTGGTTGAGCATTGACCTATGAACCAGAAAGATCATGGTTCGGTTCCAGGTCAGGGCATAGACCCAGGTTGCAGCTCGATCCCCAGAAGGCTGCTGATCAATGATTCTCTTATCATTGATGTTTCTTTCTCTCCCTCTCCCTTCCTCTCTGAAATCAATGAAAATATTTTTTTAAAAAAAGAAGTACTGGCCCTAGCCAGGTGGGTCAGTTGGTTGGAGCGTCAACTCATACACTGAAAGGTTGTGGGTTTGATTCCTGGTTAGGGCACATACTTAGGTTGTGTGTTTGATCCCTGGTTGGCATGCATATGGGAGGCAACCAGTCAATGTTTCCCTTTTTCTTTCTCTCTTCTTCCCCCTCTCTCCCTTCCTCCCTCCCTCCCCTTTCCTCTCTCTCCTCCCCTCCTCTCTCTCTCTCTCTCCCCCCATCTCTAAAAATCAATGAACATATCCTCTAGTGAGGATTAAAAGTAAATGTACTAAAGAACAAAAATGTGTGCTGCAGAAATCACTATGTATAAGAATACCACAACAAATAGCTTAATTAGTGAATTATCCTATATAAAAAAGGATAATATGCAAATTGACCGAATGGCAGAACGACTGGTTGCTATGACGCACACTGACCACCAGGAGGCACACTCTCAACGCAGGAGCTGCCCCCTGGTGGTCAGTGGGCTCCCATAGGGGGAGCACTGCTCAGCCAGAAGCTGGACTCATGGCAGGTGAGTGCAGCTTGCAGTGGTCATCCCCCAAGGGGTCCAGGACTGCAAGAGGGTGCAGGCCGGGCTGAGGGACCCTGCTCCCCCCACAATGAATGAATGCCGTGCACCCGGCCTCTAGTTATCTAATAATCCAGGTCTTCATATTCCAGATTTAATGTTAAGATTTAACTGTTACCTACTATAAATAATGTGTATTTTTGAATCCTGCTTGTGGTTAAAATAATTGAGAAAGCTTATGTTTCTTTTCAAAGCTACTGTATTTTCCAGCGTATAAGACTACTGGGTGAATAAGACGACCCCCAACTATTGAGAAGATTTTCCTGGGTTAAAAAGTCCACAAGGAGACCCTATGCGGCACAAAAAGGAGCCGACCGGAGACACTTGTGGTCCCCATCCGGCTCCATTGAAATGAATGGAGTGTGGCCGTTTTTGAGCTCCCCCCACTGTATGCAGCGACTGCAGATTTTCCAGTCCAGCTCAGAAGTTTCAGCACCCGCCCTATAAGACGACACCCGGCATATAAGATGACCCCCGACTTTTGAGAAGATTTTCCTAGATTAAAAAGTTGTCTTATACGCCATAAAGTACAGTATTTTCTTAGCTAGCTCTTGGATGACAAATTCCAGTGGCTTTTGTATCTAGCCTATAAAATATAATCTTTCTTGCTAATAGAGTTTTCAGATTGTGTATAATCACCAACTGATCAAGAAGGTTAAAGAGGGAAAGTAGTCTGATGAGGCAGCCAAAATTTCAGCCATAACATCACCCAGTAAATTCCAAGGTTTGAAAATCAAAATGGCTCTCTCTTAATTATGGTGAACCTAGACTTTTAACACATTATTTATTACTAGGGGCCCAGTGCATGAAATTCGTGCACGGGGGGGGGGGGGAGGATTTCCTCAGCCCAGCCTGCCCCCTCTCACATATTAGGAGAACTCAGGGGATATCCTACTGACGGCATAGGCCCACTCCATGCTCCCCTTGGGGAATGGGTCTTTGTGGGAGGAGACCAGGTTAATCAGGGGAAGCCACCAGCCCCATCACACCGCTGCTGCAGCCCACTACCAGTCACCACAGTCACCAAGGTATTTTCATCAACCAAGGTATTTTCATCAACACGGACTCCAGTCCCTTCACCATGAAAAAATGACAACTTTCTTTAGGCATTTTCAAGATGTGTCTTTCATAGGATATGACATTTCTTTCTTTTTTTAAATCCTCACCTGAGGATATGTTTCCATTTATTTTTAGAGAATGTGGAAGAGAAAGGGAAAGACAGAGAGAAACATCAAAGTGAGAGGAACACTTTGACTGGTTGCCTCCTGCATATGCCCTGACCTGGGCCCCGGCCTGGGAGGAGCCTGGAACCTAGGTACATGCCCTTGGTCAGAACTGAACGCAGACCCTGCAGTCAGCAGGCTGAGGCATTATGCACTGAACCACACCAGCTAAGGCAGGATATGACATTTCTTAGGCCTCCAGCAGGTGGACCTTCATTTTTTTTTCTCCAGAAGTGTGGTGGAAAAACCCTAGATCACCTTTTTGGATTCTTATTACCCAAGTTACTAAGAATATTACCAGTGGCATACAGGGAGCTTAGCCAATGAGTAGTAAGAAAAGATGTTTCTTCTGTAGTTCACTCCAATCACCGGCTCCACCCCTGCCACTCCAATCCCAGCTCCACCCCTGCCCAGGCTATAACCTCTGGCCAAGGATGCAGGCCTGGGCAGGGGACCCCCAAGCCCCTCCAATCACCAGCTTCATAGAGCCCAGGTCTCTGCGATCACCAGCTCTGATCCTGCCCCTGCCATCGCCAACTCTGCCCTTGCCCTGCTACAGCCACTGGCCAAGGCTACAGGCCTGGGCAGAGGACCCCCAGACCCTTGCCCCACTACAGCCTCTGGCCAAGGCTACAGGCCTAGGCAGGAGAGGAGACCCCCCAGGCCACTGCACTGCCAGCTCTGCCTGTGCCCAGACCCCTGTGATCGCAGGCTCTGCCCCTGTCCAGGCCCTGAGATCACCGGCTCCGCCCCTGTCCCACTGCAGCCTCTGACCAAGGCTACAGGCCTAGGCAGGAGACCCCCAGGCCCCTGCCATTGCAGGATCCACCCTTGAGCCTCTGTCCAAGGCTACAAGCCTGGGCAGGAGACCCCCAGGCACCTCCTATCGCCAGCTCTGCCCCTGCCCAGGCCCTAAGATCGCAGGCTCCACCCCTGCCCCACTGTAGCCTCTGGACAAGGCTGCAGGCCCCTGCGATTTCCGGCCTTGGCCTGCCCGTGCCTGAGGCCTCTGACCCAGGCCTTATGCCTGAGTAGGGCACCCTCATACCCCTCCGATCACCGGCTCTGTCTTTGGCCATACCTGAGGCTTCTGGAGAAGGCCTTTGTCCTGGGCAGGGGACCCCCAGACCCCTCTGATCACCTCTTCTGCCCCTTGGGTCCCCCGCCTCCCCTGCCACCTGTCTGGCTAACAAGCCTACCACTTCAGTGGCAGGGCTGAGCCAGACTGGGGTACCTGGCCAGCCTGTATGAGGGGCTGATGGCTCTTTACAGGCTGGCCAAGCCCCCCAGTGGGGTCCCTCACCCCATTGGAGTGTGGCCAGCATGGGTGATGGACTGAGGGCTGCTTTCAAGCTGCCCATAGCTCCCATTGACCCAATGTCCCACCAAGGCTGGCTGGAAGCAGGTTTTTGGGGTTTATTTATCTTCTATAATTGATACACTGTTCCTTTAAGCCGAGGCCTAGGCAGGTAATGAAGCCTGTCTGCTTCAGTTCGTGGCTGCTATAATTGAAAGAATGTTGGCTTTTAGTCACAGCCAGGACTGCTGTTTGCTTCAACTCCCAGGCTTCTATAATTGAGACAATATTGCAAATATATTGTTGTCTGGAGCAGAGAGAAGCCCAGCCGGCTGGCAAACAGTTTTACTCCTGCTGCAACGGAAGCGACCTGTTTACTCTAGCACCTCTGTGACTGACGGCCTCCATCTTGGCTGGGTTAATTTGCATACAGTCACTCTGATTGGCTGGCGGGTGTGGCTTAGGCATCCCAAAGAAACAGTCAATTTCAGTATTATGCTTTTATTAGATTAGTGATCCTCTTACCTTCTTTATCATCAGCAATCTCTGGATGGAAGTGAATGGTTGTTAGGCAGACCATGAGGGTGACAGTGTGGTGATGAGGCAGCAGTGTTAGGTATGGACAAGACAGAAAGCCTACCTTATTAGCATTAATAGCTAATGAGCACTTATTATGTTCCAGGCCCAGTACTAAGTTTTTTACATATATTATCTAATTTAAGCCTCACAATAATCTACAAGGTATTACTACTATCATCACTTTACAAAAGAAAAAACAAGTCAAAAGTTCATGAGAACATCAATAGCCAAACTCATCCAAGAGTTTATCATCACAAGTGTTTGGAAATTGTATAAAACTTGGAAAACAGTGCAGTACATCACCACATTGTCTAAGCCTCCTTATTATTGGGGATTTATACTGGAATGTCCATTTAATACCCAATTTCAGTTTGCCAGAACCATTGTGAAACTTTTCAAAAGATGGCTTAATGATTGCTGTTATCTGTATAAAGTTTCTAATGGATACTCATATAAGCTAACTAAACAAAAGATTTAGTTTAAAATAACCAGATTTGTCAAAAACCAAGCTATTGCTATATATACATATATGTATGTGTGTGTGGTGTGTGTGTGTGTGTGTGTATATATATAATTTTTTTCCCAATTACAGTTGACATTCAGTATTACAGACAGTCCTTGGGTTACGTCAGTCTCAATGTACATAGTTTCGTGGTTATGTCGCCATCTCCATTTATAAAAAAAAGTTCCATCATTTCGACATATTTATATATGTGCTTTATGTTTTTTTATTATTTATTTATCTCAAGTAAAGGTCAGGAATTGTTATCTTTCTTTTAAATTTCTTTACTGTGTCACTTCATTACTACTATGTATGTGCTCCATGTGAGTGATGTAGGTGCATATGTAGGTGGGTTCTGACTTACGGCGAAAATTGTGTTACATTGCACCATAGGAATGAATCTCTTATGTAACCCGAGGACCTACTGTGTTTTATACTAGTGGCCCAGTGCACAAATTTGTGCATGGGTGGGGTCCCTTGGCCTGGCTGGCAATGGGGCCAACCCAGGCAATATCGCTCAGTCTCGATTGGGGCCGGACAGCTGGGGAGGGACTGCAGGAGGGCTCCAGGTTGTGTCCAGTCCATCTTGCCCTGTCCAGATCAGCCCGACCCCAGCAGCAAGCTAATCTACCAGTCAGAGCGTCTGTCTTCTGGTGGTCAGTGTGCGTCATAGGGAATGGTCGAGTGGTCGAATGAACAGTCGACCAATTGGTCAGACATTTAGCATAAGAGGTTTTTGGTTTTTATAAGTATACTTTTTTCAGTTTTAGAGAAGAAGGGAGAGGGAGAGAGATGAAAACATCAATGATGAGAGATAATAATTGACTGGCTGTTTCCCACATACCCTCCTCCTGGGGGGTCAAACCTGCAACTCAGTCATGTGTCCTTGAATCCAACCTGGGACCCTTCAGTCCACAGGCCGACGCTCTATCCACTGAGCCAAACCAGCCAGGGCAAGAGGTTTTATATACAGATTAGTTTCAGGTGTATAGCACAGTGGTTCAACAATTGTATAATTTATGAAATGATCCCCCTGATAATTCTAGTACACACCTAGGACCATACATAATTATTAAAATATCATTGACTATATTCTATATGCTGTTATAAGGTATTTCAAGGAGAAAAAAGTAACAAAAGTAACAAAGAAGCTCAAAAGAAAAGTAAATGAACTTGAAAATTTCAAAGACTCATTTAGCATCTAAACTTCCAGGTATAAGAGCTTTTATAAAATGTTTTCTCTCTCTTGTCACAGATGCCACATATGATAAAGTTTTTTTAGAATCATATATATGAACCTGAAAAATTAAAACTTCTGTCTCTCACCCTAGCCAGTGTTGCCAAATTGGTTGAGCATTGTCCTGTGCACCAAAAGGTCAATGGTTCAATTCCTGGTGAGGGCACATAATCTGGTCATAGTTTTAGTCGCTGGTAGGGGGCATGCAGGAGACAGCCAATTGATGTTTCTCTCCTTTTCTCTCTCTTCTCTCCTCTCTCTCTCTACCCCCCCTTCCTCTCTAAAATCGATTTTTAAATATTAAAAAAAAAACTTGTGTCCCACAAAAATGAGGGAGTAACCAAGACGGTGGCATAGGTAAACTCCTGAAATGGCTGCCTCGCACACCACTTCAAAACTACAACTAAATGATAAAATAAACATCACCCAGAACCACAGGAAGGCTGGCTGAGTAGAAATTCTACAACTAGAAGAGAAAAGCACACGGAGACGCAGAGGAGGTACGGAAGTGAAGTGCAAAAGTATGGAGGCGCGAGAGGAAAAGGGCTGGCAACTGAGGATGCGGTTGTCTTTTTCGATCAGGAAGTAGACACAAACTCCGGACTGCTCTGAACTCCAGTTCCAGATGAGTCTCTGGGGACCCAGATTCTTATGAGGAGAAACTGGACTGTCTGGCATTGGGAGGAACTCAAGGGTGACTTTCTCTCAGAAATGCTTGCAGCGATTACTGCGGGACACTGAAACCCGGGGCCTCTTAGGGCTGGCCTGAGGATCAGCCATAGCTGTTTGCTCCACTCTGTTGATTCCCTGAGACCCCGCCCCACCCAAGCTGGGCACAGAGGCTTTTGCTTATGAATGGCCTGGCCCTTTGCAATCTAAAATTACCTAACAAACCACAGCTGGGTTAGAGAGACCAAGAACATCCAAAAGAAGGCCCAAGGCCCCACATCAGCTTGCACTGTTTCACGACTGGGCCTCATCTGGGCACCTCCAAACCCTAAACAAAGAAGAATTTGCAGATCTCTCTGTAGCTCCTTCTGAGAAGCCTCAGGCAGAGGATAAATTAGCACCTCCTTAGAGATCGAAGAGCCAGTGTACCCAGTGGTCAGAGCAGGACCACCCAGATTACAACTCCTCAGATCCATAAGGGACACACTCAGGGGGACAGACTCAGTGAGCACCGAAGCCCCACTGAAGCAAGTCTTGCCCCATAAGGGTGTCTCCAGCACAGAAATTCTCCCATTGTAGATACAGCTGATTCTCACAGCCAATTGGTCTGGTGATCAATTCCTCCCAGTGATACCAACAACAATCAAGGCTTAACTACAACAAGACTGTGCACACAACCCACAAGTGGGTGCACCAACAATGTCTACCTCAGGTAATTGGAGAGGCTGAGCCACTGGGCCCTATAGAACACCTAGCACAGAAAGCCACTCTATCAGCACAAGAAAGCAGCCAAAATGCGAAAACAAAGAAACAAATCACAAATGACAGAAATGGAGGAAAGCAAACTACTGGATATAGTGTTCAAAACCATAGTTGTAAGATTTTTCAAGAATTTTCTAGAAACCACTGATAAATTTAGTGAGACCCTCAATAAATCTAGTAAGACCCTTGAGGATATGAAAAAGGACCAACTAGAAATTAAGCATACACTGACTGAAATAAAGAATAATATACAGAGATCCAACAGCAGACTAGAGGATCACAAGAATCAAGTCAACGATTTGAAAAACAAAGAAGCAAAAAACACCCAACCGGAAAAGCAAAAAGAAAAAACAATCCAAAAATATGAAGATATTGTAAGGAGACTCTGGGATAACTTCAAGCATAACCAACATCCAAATTATGGGGGTGGCAGAAGAAGAGAGAGGAAGATATTGAAAACCTATTTGAAGAAATAGTGACAGAAAACTTCCCCTACCTGGTGAAAGAAATAGACTTACAAATCCAGGAAGTGCAGAGAACCCCAAACAAAAGAAATCCAAGGAGGACCACACAAGACACATCATAATTAAAATGCCAGAGCAAAAGACAAAGAGAGAATCTTAAAAACAGTAAGAGAAAAACAGTTAATTACCTACAAGGGAGTACCCATACGACTACCAGCTGATTTCTCAACAGAAACTATGCAGGCCAAAAGGGAGTGGCAAGAAATATTCAAAGTGATGAATAGCAAGAACCTACAACCAAGATCACTTTACCCAGCAAAGCTATCATTCAGAATTGAAGGTCAGATAAAGAGCTTCACAGATAAGAAAAAGCTAAAGGAGTTCATCACTACCAAACCAATATTATATGAAATGGAAGAGGAACTGTAATAATGTGAAAAATAAAGATTTAATTTAAAAAACGAAAAATGAAGAAAGTAAAAAAAAACCCACAAAACTTGTGTCCCTCCAAATGATGTTGAGGCTTTAATCTATGTTTGTAAGATTCATGTTTGAATATATGTATTCTTTTACATATAACTAGAGGCTCGGTGCACAAAAATTTGTGCACTGGGAGGTAGGGGTGTCCCTCAGCCTAGCCTCAGTCCTCTTGCACTCTGAAAGCCCTCAGGGATGTCTGAGTGATGGCTTATGCCCACAGTCGGACATCCTTAGCACTGTGATAGAAGCAGCAGAAGCTCCCACCTCTGCTGCTGTTCTCGCCAGCTGTTAGCCCGGCTTGTGGCTGAGCAGGGCTCCCCCTGTGGGAGTGCACTGACCACCAGGTGGCATCTCTGCGCCCCCCCAAATCGCCCCTTCGCCACCACTGCCCCCCAATTGCCGTCCCCTCCCTCTGCCCGCTGGCACCCACCTTGGCTGGCCTGACACCGCCCGCTTGTTGCCCTCCCCCAACCATTCTGCCGTTCAGTCGATTTACGTATTATGCTTTTATTATATAGGATAGCTCAAGATAAAAACACAGAAGTACCTACCTTTACTGGAAATTTCAACTGGTTGTACACTTCTGAAACCAGGAGGTTGTGGCTAAGTGTCTTCCTCATCTTCATAATTCGAACAATTGCAGCATCAATTTGATACTGTCTGTCTTGAAATACTCTTTCTGTAGTGCTTGCTTGTTCCTCAACCTAACAAAAAAAAGTTTCACTTAGGAATTGTATCTGATTACTTACATTAATTGTATATTTTAGGAACATGACACTGTTAATGCACTAAATATGCTGAATGATCTAAAGGACCTTTATAAATACAGAAAATGACAGGAAGAAAAGAAACATAACTTCTTTCTGTCCTAATTATAGTGCCCTGTACCTATGAAGTAATGTCCATATTAGTTAATAAAAAATACAATATTTGAGTTGTTTTTCTAGAAGTAGATACCAGATGATACTGAACTTGTCATTTTCTTTTATTGTCCTCGAAATCTTCTAAATGTGTCACAAGGGGTTGTTGAGTAGATTTCTGTATGACTTTAGCTTCTCTGTAAAAATGATTGACTCTGACCTTTGACTCAAAGTATTATACTAACTAGCTAAGCTAACAGAGTCAAGCTATTTTTTAATAATTTTTGTATCCTGCTGGTGTAGCTCAGTGGTTGAACGTCAGCCTATGAACCAGGAGGTCATGGTTTGATTCCTGGTCATGGCACATGCCTCAGTTGCAGGCTAGGGCATGCAGGGGACAGCCAACCAATGATTCTCTCTCATCATTGATGTTTCTATATCTCTTTCTTCCTTTCCCTGCCTCTTTCTGAAAAATAAATTAATTAATTTAAAAAAATTTTTTAAATAATTTTTTGGCACTTACATCAGAAGAATAATTTGGGCTTTTGCCAGCAGTTTCTTTCTGATATAGCATAAATGTTTAAAAAGGACACAGTCATCTTCTAAGTGAATATCACACCTTTGATGTGAATGTGAATAAAACAGGAGCTTGTCTGAGATACTGACCTCTGTCCCACATTAAAACTTTTTCTGGTCTCAATTAATGCTGTAATTCCTTAATAAAAGTCATACAAATTCAAAAGGCAAAACTCAACAAAATATTCACTGTTAATCAAAGAAATACTAAATCATTCAGATTTTTCATCAAGCAAGTTGGCAAAAATTTTAAAAAGAAAGTATAATCTTCAGTGCTGTTGAGGGCACTGTATAGTTCAGGCAGTCATGCTGCCAGACAAGAGTGTAAATTGGTACAGCTTTTCTGGAACATAATATGACATAATGGATTAAGACTCTTCAAATGTTCATACTCATCAACCCAAAAGATCTACTTCCATGAATTTATCATAAGGGAGATTAAGGTTTAGGTACAAAGAGGTTTCTTACAGTTTTATTTACAAATACTAAAATTTTTTTAGCCCTGTAAAAGAATACTCTATGGCCATATGCCATCTTATCAAGATATTTCTTTAATGGCATAGAAGAAGTCTAAAGATATAATATTAAAGACAAAAAGCAGGATATAAAACTATGTTAAATTTCAAGTCTGTGTGCATTTCCCTTGCAAAAAAAACCCCCACAAAATCAAATACTAAAATACATTGAGCTAAACAGAGATAGCCATAGAAAATATTAACACCAGTGATAATATTATAGCTACAAAATATTTGTAAATTTTTATCATGAACACATATAATTCCAGTGCATTAGGATGAGGAGAATGTAAAAGAAATACCGTTTCTTTCATTTGGATTTGGTTGATCTTTATCCTGAAAAGTTTGTGTTTGAAATCATCATTACAAATGAACTTGTCACCATCTTCAATATCTTTGCCCTTTGGATTTTTTGCCAGAACTCTAGCTTTCCCACAGGCCAAAGACTGCAGTGTTCTCCTTAACTCGCCATCCTCTGAAGAAGAAACAGTGGCTTAGTAATTTATAATAGCTCATCAACAAGAATAGCTACATTCAACCTTGATCTAGCTTACATCCCATCCCTCTATTAATATTGTTTACTTTTTACTCCCCGGTCACCAATGACTCCCTCTGTATTTCATCTAATGGCTTTTTTTCCTGGTCATCCTCTAAAGACTTCAATTACTTTTCCATGTGAATTAACTACCAAATCTTCAGAAATTTTATCTTACTTTTCTCTAGTCCCACATTTAAAGGACACCTCCACCTGGCTGTTTTTTACTATCATCTACTCCAGGATGTTCAACGTTTTATTCATCATCTTCCCCATAAAACTAGGTCTTCTTTCCAACTGTTAGTCGTGAATCTACCAACCTATTCAGGTGAGAAACCCTGTGATTATCTTTCTTCTCCTTCATCCTCCACTTATCTAGTAAGTTGTTGCTGCCTTAGAGATGCCTCTTCTCCATTCCCATTGGCCTCATTCTAGTCTAAGCCCCTATCATTTTATGACAGAATTACCCCACTAGTTACTGGACTGGAACCTCTTCATCTTCTAATCTGCCCTATATAAGTCACTTCCATTATGTCACACATTTGAGATCCTACAATATATTTCATTTGCTAGATTTATAAGTCTCTACCCATCTTACCCTAACTTTTTATCTTCCTACTAATAGCCCTACACACAAATCTGTGTGCCAGTAGCTTGCTCCTACCCTCCTATAGCTCTCCGCCAGCTGCCCCGCCCTACTGTGGCTCCCCCCCCCGCCCCACCCCTCCCCAACCCTCATAGCTTGCTACCCTGCCTCCTCCTGCTCTCCACAGCCTGCTTGTAGCTCACTGCCCCACCCTCCTGCTGGTTCGTGATCCTGTCCTTACTGTCAGTCATTATGTAACAACCATTTGCATATTACATCTTTATTATATAGGCTTCTGTGCTGCAGTTAAACTCTTCATGACTCCTGCTCACACTGTGTTTGTTGCTACCTCCAAAAGTCGTTTCTCACAATATTTCCACTTGCAGCATATGCTTTCTCCCTAACTAAAGCTTGAAGGTCCAGCTCAAGTTCTACCCCCTTCATAAAGGCTTTCCCAAATGTACTAGTCCACAGTGATCTCTTGCTTTGCCAAATTCCTAACACACTGAGAGTCAGCACCACAGACTGGTACTTGAAATTATTTCAAGTGTCATTTCCCCCTTCCCTACATTATGAGTGCCAAAGAGAGGGATTATTCCTTTATATCCCCCCAGAGCTCTTAAGCTAGCATAGTGCACAGAGTGGACACTGAATAATGCTTGCTAATCAACTAATTCAACACAAACCTATTCCGGTAGCCTGCTTGATCTCTTCTAAACTGAACTCCTCTCCCTCATTAAACATCAGCAGCACCAGTGTTTGAAAAAGAGACACTTGGAGTTCTTTTTTACCCTGTCAGAGAAACAGCAATGTTTAACCATCATTTTTTTAAAAAAAACATATGAAACATTAATCAAATAACTACTCTCTTACAGGGAAAGCATTTGTTTTTCAATTACTGGACTTAGAAACATGGATTAATAGTATCCAGAAAAGCCAGTAAGTTCAGTATTGGGCTTAAGTGTGGTCTTACCTAAAACAGGAGGAAGTATTGGGTGACCTTTCTAACGCCTTTTTTAAAGCCTCATAATTAAAACTGAACAACAAAGTAATGAAAACTAATAACTTAGCCTTCTTATTTGTCATTATAGTTATTTATCATGAGCGGCAAGAAATCACTATTTCAAATGCATTTTTTACTTTTTTAATTCAAGAAAGTCAGGAAAAGCTGCAGGAAATCTATTCTCAAGCCCCCAGCAACAAGAAAAGTTTTCTGTCAAGAAGTGGCAGTGGATGGGGAAAGAGCTGGCGAAAGGGAACTGCTCTTGGTTTTGCAGCAAGGTCAAATCAACTGGGGGAAAAGACCAAATACTTATAATATAGAGAAAGCTGTGACACGCTATCCCTGTCATATAGACATTAAAGATATAGTTATAACAAGTTAGGAGGGATGACCTCAATATCAAAGATGAATATGAAAATTAAGTTTGGGGAACATCCACTTACCTCTTTAAATTCTGCCTTTAACACACAGTGTCCTAGGGTTGACTGCCATTGAAGTTTCCTGCCACTATGTTTGCCTAGGTAAAATGTCTTGAAAATCCCTTGAAGTTTTACCATCTACAGTAAATAAAATAAAGCTTTATTTAAGCTGCTTCCAATATCACACATTCACCACTCTTTATATTTACCTCATGTATACTAATTTATGGATGTTTTTAAGACTATGCAATAGGTCCACTGATCATTGATATAAGGCAATGGTCCCCCAACTACCAAATCTAATGGCATTTATCAGTCTTCACACTCTTGCTTTAATCATTCCCTCTTTTTAAACATTTACCTCCAACATCTTTTGTGCCCTGCACCATGCTAGATCTTTTCTCTCACTATTGCTTCTTCATTGGTTTTCTTCACAGGTTCCTCTTTCAACCACCTTCCAAATGACAACCCTTTCCAAAGTCCTGCTTTGGCCATCTTCTTCCTGTTTCTACATTCACCCTCCTAATGAGAGAGATCTACTCCCTGGGTGTCCATGATTATCTCCCTGGAGGATTTTCAATTATCTATCTCTCTAGTCTTAACCCCTTTTCTAAGCTTCAGTCCTGAGTTCAACATTTCCCCAAGAAGTTCAGATGGATTTACTCAAGCACTCATCACTCAGCAATCCAATCCCCAGGTGACACATGAGCAAGACTTTTTTGAGAGCTAAGCAGAGAGGTGAGTACAATCTTGGGAAATAAAAGAAGAGCCAGGGAAATCAGGCCTGAACCCAGAAACTTGGCATCTTTATGCTCTAATGATATTAATATAAATAGAGTAAAATATTAAAACAGCTGGCATTTTGTATTGGTGTGCTTACTGATACAAACTTTTATTGAAAGTATTTATTTTTCAATGACAAACAAAATAGAAGTGTCATGTATTTCTACGCTTATAATTCAAGTCCTAAACAGCAACTCTTACCTCTGGTGGTAAATGGACTTCCATAGGCACATATGTTGGCCAATAACCCATTGTCAGGATATTCACAGTTAATTCAATATTCCCAGGTACATTCTGGTTCTGCATATACTACAATAAAATCAAACACACACACTGAGATTTTAAAACTGAAAATGCAAACATTTCATTTCATAATAATGACCCATTCAAGAAGTTCCCCATTATAAAATTACATGCAAATATTGACCATCTCTAAAATAAAAGTCAACTATTAAAAGACTAAAGTGAAGCCTATATTAAATGCACTACAGAAGTGCACTGGTTGCCCTGACCGGTTTGGCTCAGTGGATAGAGCGTCGGCCTGCAGACTGAAAGGTCCCAGGTTCAATTCTAGTCAAGGGCATGTACCTTGGTTGTGGGCACATCGCCAGTAGGAAGTGTGCAGGAGGCAGCTGATTGATGTTTCTCTCTCATCAATGTTTCTAACTCTCTATCCCTCTCCCTTCCTCTCCGTAAAAAAAAAAATCAATATATATATACACACACACATATATATGTATATGTGTGTGTGTATATATATATTTTAAAGTGTACTGGTTAACATTTTGTTACAATGGCACAAGGTCACATGATCTCATTAGAGGCATTATCAACTTAAGTGGTCTCTCACATATAGCTGGGTTGTTATAGGACCTCTTCTCCATTGTTTTCCCCATACCACCTGTAGTTCCCACCTTTGGAGATCCCTATGTGGTTTGGAACACCTTGCAGCAACCCCCATTCCTCACCCCACCAGCCAGCCCAAGTCTCTGGTTTTTCACTTGCAAACAGGCAGTGACCTGAGGTGGAGAAGGAAGAAAAAGGGGAAAGGGCAAAGGAGATAAACCCTATTCTGTAGCTATCATAGGACCCATGATCCTACTGATTTTGATCTTTCTTGAGTCCAACTCTCATTTCCTACTGTAGCAATATAGTGATAAAGAAGTCATTATTAAAACCCTAAGAGAAGAAAACCTCATTTGCTATCACAATTCCTATGCTTTTAAATATTTCAAAATCACCTATCACAACATCTGCAAAACTGTGGATCTAGCTTCTCATTGCCAATGTCCCCAAAGGCCTTACACAACCACTGTCACGTTTCCTCCCTCTCCATTGCCAGTTTTCAACACGTGAGTCATCAACAATGATTAGATGCTAGAGAAAGTCCTGTTCTCATTATCTAGCTATAGCTTTTCTTGTTCTGCTTCAACTCAACACACTTTACTTCTACTTTTGTGTTATCTTGGGTATACATTGAGAATATTAAAATAGGTCAAATATACTTACATTTCACTTAAGTTGCTATGAAATATTTATAAAAATATGTTTCTATTTATCCTTTTCAATACAAACCACAGCAAGAAGATAACTAAATACACTTAAGTTCAAAGAATGAAGTAAGAGTTTAACTCACTTTTACCTGTTTGAACTGAATCATGATGTCTTTAGAAAGTTCCATATCTTTAAACATTCCTTCAAGTTTGCTGGTGAAAGCAGCTCCACATTCTATTAAAGACATACATACATTTATAGTATTTCAAAGTGGTTAAAAACAAGGAATTTGAAATTAAAAACATGATTGTAAAACAAAGTTAATACCATGAACTATGATCAGTAATTATTCATAAGAATAAAAAAAATCCCTACCCCAAAGTGTATGCCCCACTAATTGAGAATCAAACTTTTTAATCCTATAGTAGTAACCTTATCTCCTACTGAGAAATAAAAATGGGAAATTTTTTATACAAATAATAAAAACAAAAACAATCTTTTATTTTTTAAGAATCACAACAGCTCTGGACATGTTTGCAAAAACAGGCTGGAAACCTCACAAGCTCACTCAATTTACATTTGCATCATATGAACATAGAATAATTGACAAAACAGTAAAAATTAAGCTAACAACTACCCCCCCTCCCGCCCCGAAATCAAAGAAGAAAATGAACAGAAAGAATGACAAACATACCATGTTTAAGTTTGGAGAGCATTGATTTTTCAGCATCTACAGATGCACTCTTCCCAACTAGCAGGCGTTTGGCTAAATCTTTCTTGTAGAAGGCCTCAAAAACATCCTTGCCTATTTTAAATAATAAAACACTCTAATTAAAAGTTCTGATAAAATTGCTTTGTAGTATTTAATAAATCACACCATTACTCCAAGTTATTTAAATTTATACATTTTATCCAAGTTCATTAAATGCAAGAAATATTAGAGGCAGACATTTGTATCAGATCTTTCAAAAGTTCCTTGTGCCCTGGCCAATATTTCTCAGTGGTTAGAGCACTGAAGGGTCACAGGTTCAATTCTTAGTCAAGGGCTCAGGCTCATACCTGGATTGCAGGTTTAATCCCCAGCCTTGGTAGGCATGTGCAGGGGACAACCAATCGATGTCCGTCTGTCTGTCTCTCTTCCTCCCCCCCCCCTCCTTTTCTCCCTCCCT